>JAJAGP010002370.1:0-118476 GCA_025084515.1 Ancistrus triradiatus | reverse complement strand
TGGGCAGAACCGACGCCCTGTTCGGGGTGCCCCAGCGTCCAGGGCCACATCTGTTTCAGAATAAGTTGCTGAACGATCTGGAGTTCATCTCAGAAAGACGCCGTCTCCAGCGTTCCCACTCCAGTACAAGTGCATAAGTGATTTTCTGATGTTGCTTTAGAGTAAATATTTTGAGATCTTTGGAATTAGAGCTATTTGCGCACCCAGGCCGTTTATGCAAGAGCACGTCGTTGCCAGACGTGATAAATCGAGCGTTCCCGTCGAACCCCCCAACATCCCTCTAACAGATGTTCTCCTTGGACTCTGGCACCGGGCCAAGTGTGACGGTGATCCAGGAGGCTTCTCGGAACGTCCTACAGTGCTACAGACTGCGGACGTTACATAAAGTAGTTATTTAGGTTCGGGAACGTGTTATTTATTAGATTAAATCTCACATCTAATAATTATTCCTTAATATGACAGACCTTTTAATAATCAGCAGAGACGGTATGACCACAAAAAAGGCCATAATCATTGTTTGCAGCAGCTGGTGTCTACAGTTCCTCCATAATTGCTGTCCCTCTGCATTTCAGATTTTGGTAAGAGCTCCCTGTACCAATAAACCATGACCTGATCTTCCCCTAAATGTTCTTCTAAAGGATGGAGATCCAGAGCAATCTGGCCATAAGAGTGGTTCCCATCAAAGTCCCTTAAAATGGTGCCATTTTCCCCCACAGAGGAACAGAATTTATCAATAACTTTATTATACAGAAAATACACCCAAATATATCGATTGATCAGCTTTAATTTATGAATAAAGAAAGCTCAGTAAATACAATGGGTCTGATTTATAAGGCAGGCTGTTCCTAAGATCCACTATTCTACCAGCAGAAGCAAGTGAAATTTGTTAGATGAAGCTGGAGAAGGATCCATCTGACTGATCCATCGAACCAAACCCAGCTAGAAGCTGATTCAGCATTTCTGCTGATGGGACTCAAACTGATCTTCAGTCGAGCTGTGACTCCATTTAGAGATCAGGACCTTGGGTTTAAAGAACGGGCTGTTTTACGTTTCTCTGAACTTTCCAGCTTAAATCCAGACCCTGGTTTGTAATTAAGGGTGATGAACCTCGGCTCACTGGAACCATCAGGCTGATCATTAAGAGCTTGTTTTCAAAGCCGGTAGATTTTATAATGTCATTATAATTTATTTCAGTTTGCTTTTACTTTGTTAAATTATAACGTTGCTGCTTTGTTGTGGCTGGCATTGTTGCTATGGTTACGTGTGTGCGCGGTGGAGTGCGGTTATCGGGCACTTATTGGCACCCCTAGAACGGCTCTCAGCCGGACTGCGGGGTCGGAAATAGCTGTGGTATAATAGGTAATAAAAAACTTGCTCGCTGAAGAACCACGGTGCTGTGTATTTCCTGGAGGGAGTGATGTGTCGAACAATTCCCTAGATTGTTGGAGGATGACTGACTAAGGGAATTTGACCTCTGTGTGACATCATATATACCCCAGTGACACTCGGCTCACCAGAAAAAGCTAAAAGCACAAATAGAAAAAACGCTTCTTGGTCAATTATTGGGATCACTTTTCCTTCTCCAACAAACGAGGCGATAAGAAGCAGCGGTGTGTTGCCAGGTCCTTGTTTTTCCCACAGTGTCGGGTTACGTTTTAATGACAGTCGTGCCCTGAGCCGGGTGTTTTGCGTACATGCGATTAATTATATCTACAAACCCGCGGTGTGAGGCTTCTCTTCTTAATCCCGCTCTCTAGGACTACAAACGGATCGATTCTCGTATTGATTATTTACAACAAATCTCATCGCTAAGCCCTGTGTGTGTGTGTGTGTGTGTGTGTGTGTGTGTTTAATGTTATGACTCCTAAGCATCAGTCTGTATTATTACAGGCCCGGTTTGTTGATCCACGGTGATGTTTAGCTTTTGTGGTTAACAGCTTAGACGGTACAGAAGAGTTCAGGCGATGGTCTGGAGATCAAGCGTGAGAAGCAACCAGCATTAACACACACGCACGCACACACACACACACACGCACGCACGCACGCACACGCACGCACACACACGCACACGCACGCACACGCACGCACACACACACACACACAGACGGTAAACACGTGTGTTAGAGCTCACCCGAGTGCTGCTGCGGGAAGACCGTGTCGTGCAGAGGCACACATCTGCACAAGTCATCGCTCCAGATCTGGTTCTTCGGACACGTTTTGTTCGCAACCAGACATCTGCCAAGAGAAGCGACCGATTAGCCCGGAGACGAGCAAAATAAAGTCTGAAATAACTTTAAGATAAATAAGTTTAAGCTCCCCCTCACAATGTTATACGCTCTGTCAATGCTCTGTAACTGGAATTAATTCGTTCCAGAAGGCACGTCGAGTGTCAAAAACGTCCAGTACGGAGAGGATTTTTCCCCTAAAGCAAACCGGATCAATCCGCAAAATCCATAACATCCACATGGTAGCATTTCAAAGCTGCACTGGCTCCTGACCTCTTTACCTTGGAGCCCCCCGTATGAGTATCTAAGAATTTATTTATACTCATTTTCATTTTGGTTCCTTTTCTCCTTCCAAGACATAAGCTCTTCGTTTTTCTTTATAAATCCCAACAAACTAGACCTGGACACACCAATGCGTTAAAAAACAAATATACTTTTAAAGTATTTGATATACAGATTTTTTCCAAGTGTGTTATGTGAATTTTATTTGACGTAACATACAATTGTATTTTGACAACCTCAGTCTGACAAGCACCTCAGAGCAGATGAAGCCTCGTCACAGGGTGCCCCTGTGGACCCGAGATTGAGAACCTTTAATGGAGTTATGTTGAATATTTAAACACTATAGACACAGATATGAATAAAAAATAACTAAATGAATGTAGACATTTCCACAAAACTCTTTTAAAGTGCTACTGACCTTCTCTGTTTTCCTTTTTGGTCGGCTATTATCACTAACCTTCTTAGGACCCATGCACCAATAATAGATGTAAAAATAAAAACAAAACACAAAAAAAGTTTACAGCACATTTTAGCAGAGATCTGCACTGAGCAAGAGGCGATTGTTTCATACAAACCCCGACTCAGTATTAGAGCGAAAGTTTATAACAGTTATGTATTAAAGTAGGTAGATAGATTGGAATGTAAACAACTACCTATTAAATAAAAGCGGACGGTAGATAGCATGATCATCTTACTAAGTAGGTAGGTATACTATGAGCAAAAGTATCGGGACACACCTCTTAATCATTGAATATACGTGTTTCATTCATTCCCGTTGCCACAGGTGTATAAAATTCAGCATCTAAAGGCCGTGTAGTGAAAGAATGGGTTGTCCTAAAGACCACTAGAGCAGTGGGAGTGATGAATCATGCTTCTCTCTCTGGCAGTCTGATGGACGAGTCTGGGTTTTAAATACTTGGAATGCCAGGAGAACGTTACCTGTCTGACTGTAAAGTTTAGTGGAGCAGGGATAAGGCTATGGGGTTGTTTTTAGGCCCCTTAGTTCCAGTGAAGGGAAATCTTAATGCTTCAGCATAACCAAGACAATTTAGAAGTATTCTACACCTCTAACTTTGTGGGAACAGTTTGGGGAAGGCCCTTTTCTGTTCAAGTGCACAAAGCACAGTCCATAAAGGCATCGTTTGGTTTAGAAGAACTTGACTGGGCTTGTAGAAATCCTGATGGATTTACAATGGGATGTCAGAAAAGCTTCTGTTTGTCTAATGTGGAGGTGTCCCAATACTTTTGTAATAGACTACTTATCCACAGCAAAACGCTCTAATAAATGAAAGCTCACGCTGGTTCTCTGAAGGTCCAGATGCTGGAGAACGAGGCATCCAGGGTCACAGTGCACTTATTTTCCTGCTTTAATATTCCTGAGTATAAAGACTAGACCAAAACCAGGTGCGATCAGAGCCGGGGGCGACCAGAACGAAGACTGAAACCGAAGAGAGATTAAACAAGACGTCAGTAAATTTAATGCAGATCCATGGTAATGCTGCAGTGCTGCAAGCTGGAAAACTTTGGTTTGGTGATCAAAATCAGGCAGTGCAAATGAGCTTCAGGATGTCGGTACAATAAGCCGTCTCCAGGAGGACTTCTGCATTCCAAAACCAAACCAGAGAAGCTTTTCCTTTCGGACCCAGATCCACAGATCATCCAGCCATCTACCTCCACCTCCACCTCCATCTCCAGGACTGCGTTCGTTCGTGGATCTAACACGGCGCTCTCTAGCAAACTTTACTCTGGCTTCTTCTCCGTGCGTTCAAATCAGAACTGCCGTTCCAACACCTCACCGCAGCAAACCGCAGCACAGCTGAAGCTCTTCCTCTCGGCTGCAGCTCATGGAGAAGCGATGGAGCGTGAGAATCATCTGGAGTGGCCCTAACTGTCTGACAGACTTGCTTCTGATTTACAGAAACGTCTCCAACACGTGAAACCGAGGAATCTGAAGCTCCGAGCGACGGAACATCTGGAAACGATTACCGAACGGACGCGAGTAATAATCGTTAGAGCTGAACGAAACGTTTCTCCAGCGATACGAACCCTAGGTTGATGTAAAGAACAAAATAAGCGATCCCCAGAGCTCGGAGTATTGAGTCTATGTTATGAGGACTTGCTGCTTGGCTTTCAGATGAAATTCTGATCATAAGCTGCTTTGCGTAAACACAGCCCATATAAAACCTCGACACCTGACTGTATGATTCAACTGACTCTCTGATTCCTTCACATTTTGATTCTTAGACTCTCTAATGCTTTGATTCCCCCTGCTTTGACGACTCTCCTATACCTTGACACTCGATTCTCTAACTATTTGATTCCTTGACTCTCTGGTTCACTGACTGTCCAGTTTCTGGAACCTCCTGTTCTTCTATTTGATTCCTTGACTCTCCAATTCGTTGACCCTCTAGTTCATTGACTATTCTTTCTTTTGGCTCTCTGATTCAGTGATTCTGTGATTTGATGACTCTGAGATTCACTGCATATACTGACTCAATTAATCGTTGCCTCAGCAAATTTTGACGTCACAGTTTGTTGACTCTATGATTAGATGACTCTGCAATTCATTGAGTTTTCAGTGTTTATTCCATGAATCATTCACATCATGATTTGTTGACTCAGCAATTCATTCACTGAATCCATGATTCCTTGATTTTTTTCATTCTATGATTCTTTTACTCACCTATGAACCTGAAATTCTGTTGAATCTTTGACTCTCCAATAAGTTGACTCGTATAGTGATTCAATGTCTCCACACTTTCCTGTTCACTCCCAGATTCACTGACTCCATGATTCTCCCTAGCCCCCCCAATGATTCGATGATTCAGGGATTCACTGACTTCAATATTCCTTGACTCCCTTGACTTCACTATTACATGATTCTTGGATGTCATGATTTTTAATTCCATGATTCACTGATTCAATTAATTGTAGACTCAGCAAATAGTTGACTTTAGATGGCAGTCTGATTTGTTGACTCTTCAGTCTTAATATTCGTTGACTCTGCAAACCAAGATTCACTGACTCCATGATTCCTTGACACATGGCTTTTTTAAATTACCCAATACTCCTGTGACTCCAACGAGTCGCTTACTCTACAATTAAACTTGAACTCGTGATTCATTGAACTTGTGTTTCTTTGTGGACTTCACAAATCACTGACTCTCTGATTAATTGATTCTGTGATTTACTGACTCTTTGCTTCATTGGATTCATTGAATTGTTGACTCTTTTCTTTTAACTCCATGAATCGTTCGCTTCATGATTCGTTGCCTCAATGATTCAGTGACCCCACACTTTCCTGTTCACTCCAAGGTTCACTCACTCCATGATTCCTTGACACAAGGATTTTTTAATTCTATGATTCCTTGACATATAAGTTCATGAAATTTTGACTCAATGAATACTGGTTCATTGATACTCTGGTTTGTTGGCTATTCAATTTGATTGTCACTTTTTAATGACCCGGTTCATTGACTATTCTTCATTTTGACTCACTGATTCGTGGATTCTGTGATTCACTGGTTCCATTGATGCCATTAATCATTGAGTCTGCAATTCACTGATTCTCCAGTCTTTGTATTACATGAATCATTTGCTTCATGATTAATTGATTCACTGATTTGAATTTTTAATCCTATGACTCCTTGACTCTGATTCCTTGTCTCTCTGATTTAATTATTCTGCGTTTTACTGCCCCTCCAGTTCGCTGACTCCATGATTCATTGACATTTTGCAATTCAATGAAATTTTCTGTTGACTCCGAGATTCAATGACTCAATGATTCCTTGACAATTGAATGTGTAATTCTGTCATTATCTGACTCCACGATTCCTTAACATTGTGATTAAAAGACATTTACATTTACAGCATTTAGCAGACGTCCTTATCCAGAGCGACTTACAATTGGTACAGTCTTACAATCCAAGCAATTGTGGGTGAAGGGCCTTGCTCAAGGACCCAACAGTGACAACTAGGCAGAGGTGGGATTTGAACCCTGGACCTTTTGGTCCATAGTCCAGTACCTTACCCACTAGCCTACCACAGTCCCATAGATTCCATAGACTCCATGATTCCTTAAACCTCATGATTCCTTGCTGACTCCACGAGTCACTGACTCTCTGGCCCATTGTTGCTATGGCTACTGAGTTTGTGTACTGAGTATTGTAGCTATAACATCCCACATCGCTTGACATGACTGTGAAGGAACCTGAATAATAAAGATCTACTTCTTTTTCTTCGCTAAGTGAGACAAATTATGACGCGTGAATGCGATTCCAGCTGTTCCATTTCCCTTACGCAGCTCTGCAAACCCCGGGATTAGCAAGTCCAATCTGTCTTCGGTACGGACAGCCAAAAGAAACGACCCCTGAGCAGCACGGCGTCCCCGGACCCCCGGAACGCTGCCGGTTCGGTGATTTAATGCGCTTCCACGGGGAGTCGCCGATTGGAATTCGGAGAAAAGCAGATACAGAGCGCACGAGGTGACAACTTTATGGTAATGAATACATAAGTACATACAATTAATCATGACGCCGAGCGCTGACGGAGCTACGCACAGGGGCCCGGGGCCAAAAGGCTGAGCTATGAGTTGTTCTATAGGGCCTGACAGTGAGGAAGTGTGAAATAATACAAAACATCAGGATTTATGAAGCTTACAGAAACAAAAAGCAGCTGTATTAGCGCCGATTGTGAAAAGGAGCACTAGAATATTTATTACGCAAATGACCACGATGCCCTTCAAGGGCACACTGGACCGGGCACCAGTCCAACGCAGTTCCATAAACGCACCACACGACCTTCACTTTAGCCTCAGCTGGAGTACCTCTGGAGCTGCTCTTTCAAAAACAATCTGCGTAAAAGCTTGTAAATCTCTCACATATTGCACAGTTCAGCTCTTTCAGCATGCTCTCTGTCGCAGCTCTGAACGCGTTAGCATTATCTCAGGAGGTTAAAGGCACGAGGCATGACGTGATATCCTCGTTATCCTAAGAACTGTACATATGAGTTATATACAGATGTATTAGTTGATCTCCTATTTGAAAGAAAACATGAGTTTGTAAATCACTTAAAGCTATCAATCAATAACTGATTCATCAGCCCTCCTGTCTCCCGACTGTCTGATAGGGTGATTCTCTGATTCTTTGACTCTCAGATTCCTTAACTATCTGTTTTGTACATCTGACAATTCTTTGTCCAATTTGTTGACTCCATGATTCACTGACTCTGTGATTCTTTGACTCAGTGATTTATTGGCTCTGTAATTCAATAACTCCATGATTCACTGACTCTGAAAGTCACTGACTATGTGATTCACTAGCTCTGAAATTCGTTGGCTCTCTGATTGCTTAAGTCTCCGTTTTGTTGATCCTCTGATTCTTTGACTCCAATTTACTGACTCTGAGGTACACTGGCTGCTCAATTCATTGGCTTAGTGATTCATTTACTCAGTGATTCATTGACTCTGAGGTACACTGACTCCGTGATTCACTGACTCCATGATTCATTGGCTCTGTGATTCATTGGCTCTGTGATTCATTGGCTCTGTGATTCATTTCCTCTGTGATTCACTGACTCCATGATTCTTTGACTCCATGATTCACTGACTCCATGATTCTTTGACTCCATGATTCACATTACACCATGATTCAAATTACTCCATGATCTATTGATGCCATGATTCACTGATGCCATGATTATTTGAATTTATGATTGACTCCATGATTCACATTACTCCATGATTCATGACTGATTCATGACATGATTCATTGACTCCATGATTCACATTACTCCATGACTTATGACTACATGATTCACTGACTCCACGATACACTGGCTCCTCCATTCATTGGCTCCGTGATTCATTGACTTTGAGGTACACTGACTCTGTCATTCACTGTCTCTATGATTCACTGACTCCATGATTCATTGACTCCACTTTTTATTGACTCTGTGATTCACTGATTCTCTAATTCACTCACTACATGATTCACTGACTCCATAATTCATATTACTCCAAGATTCATTGACTCCATGATTCACTGACTCCACAATTGACTGACTCCACGACTTACATTACCCCATGATTCTCTGACTACATGATTCTCTGACTACATGATTCTTTGACTCCATGATCCATTGACTCCATGATTTCCATTACTCCATGATTCACTGACTACATGATTCGTTTACTCCATGATTCATTGACTCCATGACTCACAGACTCTATGATTCTTCAGCTCTACCATTCAATGTCTCTCCAGTTCGATGACTCTGGTTCATTGACTCTGTGATTCATTAATGTCCTGATTCATTGACTCCCTGAATCACTGGCTTCCAGATTCTTTGATTCCTTTCTTTTTGACTTCCCGCTTCAGCCTCTTTGTAACTTCACTCCATCGATTTTTTTCCATCGACTCTCTGCGTTGTTGCACTTTGACTGGATGACCCTGCATTTTGCTGAGCTTTCACATCAGGGGAGCTATGTAAGTATCTAATATCCCGTGGGGTACCTGAGGGCTTCTGTTATGGCATTTTATTACCGCACATTTGTAACACTCCCTTTTGTAAGGCGCTTTCTCTAATTAAAGCTCTGCTCCGGCACATTCAATTCACTCCGGATTTTAAAACCCTCTGAACCCGGTCTGCAGTCCAGAAGGAACAATGCGCCTGTGGTTCAGACTCCATGCCTGGTGCTCCGGCGTCTGATTCCGGCTCTATTTGTGACCCGGGGGAGGAGTTAAAAGCGAAGCACTGAGCGAAGGCGCGCCCGCGGAGACGAGCGCCCAGTCTGGAGACGGTAACGTGTGAATGTGATCGTGCTGTCGGCCCGAGCAAATAAAAGCCACTGACACTTCCACGCCGAAAGCGTTCCCATGTTTATGACTTTTCTCTTTAACGTTTATCCCGACGTCTTCATGTGGTAACGTCTCCTCCGTGCTCGGTGCTGGACTCGGCTCCCCGGAGAGCAAACAGACCCGTCATTCAATCAAAACACAAGCGCAGACTCAACGTGTGCTCGCTGGAAAGCCTTTTTCCAAATCCTCTGATGGGAGTTTTGGAAACCCTGAGAGAGATGCTACCTTTGCTGTAACAGTGATCCTTGGGGATTTTTGGCACCTCTTTCGCTGTTTATGGGGGCAAAATAACCTTGGCTCTACGTCCTTGGTAAAGGTCATTTACAGAACTTAGAGACGAAAAATGGGAGGACGACCCCGTACTGTTACACGCCTTAAGACGTGTTTGCAGAACGAATGGAACAAAATAACACCTGAAACACTAAATCACTTGGTAGGTGTATGATCTGTGTGTGTGTGTGTGTGTGTGTGTGTGTGTGTGTGTGTGTGTGTGTGTGTGTGACACCAGATCAGGCCAGGTGGTACCTCTGGGGCTGGAACACGCAGCCAAACATAAGCCTTCAATACATACGACGTACCAGTGCAAACGTTTAGGTAACTCTCCGAACAAGAACTGCATGAAGAATGTGATGGATGTGTGTGTGTGTGTGTGTGTGTGTGTGTGTGTGTGTGTGTGTGTGTGTGTGTGTGTGTGTGTGTGTGTGTGTGTGTGGGTGGTGGGTCGGGGTATCAGGTTCAGGGTTCACCCTCATTAATCTCCTTTTACTACAAGGTTAAAGATCAGGACTGGCTCAAACACACTTCTAACACACGTGCAGCTTTCACTTCTCGACTCCGGCCCCGGTCCGAGCGTCCAATCAGGACGTCCGACTGCAGCCGAGGCAGGACGAGTACAGGTTCACTGATGCACCAGGGTTAAGCTTAACGAAGCCAGTTAAGCTCCAGTTAAGAGGTCGTGTCTTTTCTGTCTGACATTCAGAAAATGAAAGCGTGCTGATGGGTGCCGCGGTTTTATGTTACTGATACGCCATGGTGACCAGGGTCGAGTCACAAGGGTCCCTTTAGCAGTAGAGGCAGGGGTGCGACCGGGGTGTGAAAACGCTTAAGTAGTTAATAAGACAAAGTTTTATGATAATAAACACAGTCCATCGTCGGGAGGATCGAACCTGGGATTGAAGCTGCGCAGCACCAGCACTACCATCTGCACCATGCTGTTAGTTAGCATTTCATCACTACGCTCTTCTTCATCACTGCTTAGGGGTGCCAATACCTCTGAGAGCGGTGTATGGTAACCAGGCATCGGAAGAAAGAAAGAAAGAAATAACAAAAGGGAGAGAGTGAGGAAGTGTGTAAAAAAAGAAAAGATCAAATAAAAGGAAGAAAGTTAGGAATCATGAAAGATAAAGAAAAGAAAGAAAAAAATAACAAAAGGGAGAAAGTAAGAAATCAAAAGAAATAGAGAAAGAAAGAAAGAAAGAAAGAAAGGGAGAAAGTAAAAAAAAAAAAAAAAAAAAAAAGAACATATAACAAACTGGACTTTGGCATGTTCTCTAGCCCTAGTATTAGCACCTCTAAAACATCCTCAGAACAAAAGTATTAATGAATGAATAACTAAATCACAGCATAAAATCATAGGCAATATATAAGCGGGGATTAAAACAAAACTGCTGAGGGGGGTGTTGGTGCTGCACAGCTTCAGAAACCTAAGGTTTGATCCTGGCTGCTATAAAATGGCCACCAAATTCTCAGTGCCACCCAAGAATCGTCATCAGCAATACTTTATATAAATGTAAACAAAAAATGTAAAAGAAATAAATAACAAACGAGACCGACACGGCTCAGCTCAGGCAGCTGCGCAGCACCGACACGGAACCCCACATTCCTTTCTGCACTGCATTAGAACCTGCACCCCTCATTTGCTTTCGGCATACATTTGCCGGGCCAATGGACAAGATTACGGAACGCCGCGGGAAAGCGTGACCGGGCGTCTACGGCCCGGCACCATGGAACGTGACAAATTGGCAGCGTCGCCCCATGCCGGTTCAGTGCCGGTCCACGTGCGAAGCCGAAGGTGGTTCCAATTAGCGCGAGGAACGATAACAGCACGCATTCATGCGCGTCGGCGAGAGCGAAGAAACGAGACGTACAACACGAGGGTCCAGGCCTTATCCGAGGGCTGCCACATGAGCTCGCACCCTGCGTAACGCAAAACACGTGGCCGGGCAAGGTGTCCCGGACAAGATCTACGAGCCCCGATAACTCGGCGGGGCTGGAATCGGCTGGCCGGCGGACGTTCCCAATCTGTACCGGGGGTTCCTCAGAAGGTCGTTGCAACAGTTCGGAAATCTGGATGAGTCACGGCCTTATTTTTAGAACGTACACTAGTTCCGCTTGTGCAAGGGTACAGTTACGAGAAACTCTTGAGCCGCCATCAAGGTCGGCACAAAAATGTCTGTGGGCAGGAGAACAAAAAAGAGAAGGAAGAGATTTTGTTTTTTCTTTTAACCCTGCTTTTTCCGGTCGGGCTTGCGGAGCTCTGACCTGGGTGCAGTCACAAGCTTTGGGGACAAACCCCTCTAAGCTCTCTTATTTCTTGTAGCACCTATCAGTCTGGAGCCTTGCTTCTGCGTGTATTTTGCATGTTCTCCCCATATCTGTCTGGGGTTCTTTTGTGTACCTCAGTTTCAGACAAGGTTAGGTAAAGTACACGACCCCAAAGCATCATAGATCCAACACATTTTTGATTAAAGGCCTTGCTTGAGGCCCTTGCTTTTTTCCCCTCATTATTATCCCAAAATTTCCAACTTTTTTTTGGAAAGTGCTGCAGGCCTGCATGCAGGAATGGATGTTTATTAACAAATGAAATTAAGCCGACCAGACTTCTCTGCATTGTCCAAACCGTCCCAACTCTTTCCGATTTGGGCCTGCAGTTGATAAAACGCAAATGCACAAATACGTGCACAAACTAGAGCATGTTCTCCCCTAAGGTATGAGAGGAATGGCAGATGGAAGCCTGTGTCCTGCGAAGCAAAACAACACGCAGCACCCACCACTAACCCCAGTCACATCTGCTTCTTCTTAAGCGTGGAGAGCAGAGAGCTCACAGCGGAGCCATCCAACGCTTTCCTAAACATTATCCCTGCATTCGGACCTGCTTTTGAAGCAGCGCAGATGGGCGGAGTCAACCTATCTCTGATTTCCGCACACCTGTGCACCGTAAGGAGGCGTGGAGCTCAGGCTCCTCTTGAACCCGTGAGAACCAGTCCTGCAACGCACAGAAATGCCGGGCCTTTCGTGGCTCTTAAGCACGGCTGTCACAACTTGTACAACCAAATCACACTGTGATCTGTATAAAAATAAATCAGCAACAGTCAACCACAGAGCAAACCCTCGGGAAAATAGGCAGCCTCCTTCCATGCATGCAAATACTCTGTCATGTTTGAAGGGGGGCACAAACTTTTGCACAACACCTACGTGTTAATTGAGGAGCAATACGCAACATAGCCAAGTCTGAGAAAATATCCATATAAAGAGTTTATTCATAAACGTTTATTAACAACAGCTACAAACAGATCTTCAGGCTATGGAAGACGATAGGGGTCATAAAGCACGAATACAGCTCAGAGCTAACATGAATGCAGAGCTTCCCTCAAACACTGAACATCAATCCATACAGAAGATTCCCCAAAACATAAACGTTCAAATCGCTGGCTGACAGACAGCAACGTGATGAGAAGCAAAGACACAACCGGAGAACCAAAACACATGTTCTTGAGGCTGGATGGCTGTTTGTCGCTACCTCCCTAATGTCTTACAGCTTTACCGAACTTTGTTTAGCGAAGTGTGGTCTTTCAGTAAGATCCTTTGTTTGTCGTTTTGGGGTAAACTGTGAATCAGGGCTTCACCATCATTCAGCGGGAACAGACATTGGATGTGGCACCAGTCGCCGGATCGGTATTTTAACCATTCGCACCAACGAAGATCAGGACCGAACGTAGGGCTGTGCAATGCTGATATGGGTCCTGGCCACAATTTTTACGCTTCAAACAATAAAAAAAGGGGGCAGAGCCCAGGTATAGAGACGGACTGCACAGATTTTGTACTGGTTCATTCTTAGAGTGCCTATAGAAAAGCTTAAAAGCCATTTGAAAGAGACACTGTTTTGTCGAACAGCCTGAAATCAGAACTCACAAAAACAACCTTTTTTCAGCTTCTATCGGATTCGGTCCGGACTCTGACTTGGCCAATGAACGACATTCACCTTTATGGCTGGGTATCACCATTGATGTCCTGAATTGATTCGATTTCGCAGGATCCCAGTTTGATTTGATTTCTTATTTGATTCAGTTTGGGATATTTCAGTTACAATACCAGGATTTGTTAGATATGAAAAGAGATTTTCAGAGAGCTCATTTTGATTGTACAAGGAACGCTCAATTATTGAAATGATTTGTGTTTACATGAAGAATGAACCAGACCCCATCTGCTTTTGGATCGACCACTTCTTTATTTTTTGGCCGTTGTTTCCACTGCTTTAAAACTTCATGAAATGTCATGAAATCGCAAAAACTCTACAGAGGGCTTTTAATTTGAAATGACGGCTGGAGAGCAAAACAAAACAGGGATCTATCAAAGTCTGCTCTTCACAACACATGTTTGTGGAAGTGTATCATGGTACGAACAAAGGACATTTCTGAGGAGCTCAGAGAAAGAGTTGTTGATGCTCATCAGGGTGGAAAAAGTTACAAAACCATCTCTAAAGAGTTTGGACTACACCAACTTTTTGGTTTAAAAGAAAAGAGTTATGTTTGCAGAAAGGAAAACACTGCATTCTAACAAGAACCTTATCCCATCTGTGAAACATGGTGGTGGTAGTATCATGGTTTGGGCCTGTTTTGCTGCATCTGGGCAGGACGGCTTGCTATCATTGATGGAACAATGAATTCTGAATGATATCAGAGAATTCTAAAGGAAAATGTCAGGACATCTGTCCATGAACTGAATCTCAAGAGAAGGTGGGTCATGCAGCAAGACGTGGGTCATTGATTGGCAGCAAGACAACGACTCTGAAGCACACAAGCAGTTCTACCAAAAAAGAATGGTTATACAGAAGATAAAGTCATGTTTTGGACTGGCCAAGCCAAAGTCCTGGACCTATCCAATGGAAAGTTGGTGGAAAGACATGAAAAAGCGAGCAGCTAAGTGAGGAAAACCCACCAAAATCCCCCGAGCTGAAGATGTTCTGTACGGAGAATGGGCTATCTATAATTCCTCCAAGCCGGTGTGTGCAGGACTGCTCAACACTACAGGAAAACGTTTAGCTGCAGTATTGCTGCACAGGGGGGTGTTGGGGGGGGGTCACACAGATACTTGAAAGCAAAGGGTCCACATACTTGTGCCACTCACTAATATGGAATATTGGATCATTTTTCCTCAATAAATAAATTGACCAAGATATAATATTTTTGTCTCATTTGTGTAACTGGGTTCTCTTTATCTACTTTTAGGACTTGTGTGAAAATCTGATGATGTTTTAGGTCATATTTATGCAGAAATATAAAACATTCTAAAGGGTTCACAAACTTTCAAGCACCACTGTAGATAATAGTTCATTTTCTCTCTCGCTGAGGGTCGCATGTTTTCCTCCAGAATTTGGATAGACTTGGTACCATCCATTTTCCTTTCAATCCTGACCAGTTGCCTAGTACCTGCTGAAGAGAAACGCCCCCATAACTCAAAGCTACCACCACCATGCTTCACGGTAGATAAGGGGTATTTTTGCCAAACAAACCTCTGGGTTGGAGTCCAGTCCAACATGTTCAGTCTTGGTTTCATCTGACCATAGAACCTTTTGCCACATGGCATCAGAGGCTTCCATGACTGACACATTTTCAGGAATGGGCATCGCTTCTTTCTTGCCCTCCTGCCATACAGGTCAGTTTTGGGTAAAGCTTGTGAGATTGCTGGCACGTGCCCAAAATGTCCAGTCTCAGACTGTAAGTCCTTCAAAGTTGGCATTTTCCCTGATCAGATCCAGTTTGGAAGGACGACCCGATCTTGGCAAGGTATTGGTGGTGCCACACCATTGACAGTCCTCACAGGGAGAGATAAAGCCACTGAAATATTCTTGGATCCTTCTCCTAACCTGTTTCTTTTCACAGCTTTATCCCGGAGCCTTTTCTTTTAGGAAAGTGGTTGGTGTTATTATGCCCTAGTAGTAGTGGAATGTCCAAGGATTTATTCTGAAGAAATTAAAACCCCTACAGTTGATGGCCCCCGATGGTGTGCCCCCATTAGCCTAGTGTGTGTTCTGGAAGGTTACTCTAAAGGGTTTATTACTTCTCCAAACCGGGTCTTTTAATAATTAAATCATATTAATTTATCAGAACTTTTAAAGTGTTATTTTCGTTTTAATTATGAGCTTTATTATGTGTAATTACACTTGGAAAGAAGTTAGATATTACTTAGTTTCATGTTCATGGTATGATGTGACAAAAGGCAAGGATTTCAACAAGGTAATGATTATTTTCTAAAAGCGCTGTACATCATCGAACCTTTCAAAATACAAGATCATCCCCAAATCATCCTGACCAAGAACTCTGCGCTGACACTAGAGGGCGCTAAAGTTTCACCGGGTTTGTTGCATCGTCCTTTCAGAGCACAGACGCCCTCACGGGGACCAGTGCTGGCCCCGGCGGGGTGTGGGTCACATCCAGATTCTGCAGTGGCTGTACCATTCAGGTTGAAGTCCCGATTCTGTTTTCCTTCGGGTCTCAAAGTTTCTGACGTTGCGGTGACCCTCAAATTAGGACTGGTCACGGGTTCAGCTTATAGTTCCAGGAACTGCAGATCCAGTGCTACCTCAGAAAGAAACTACCATAAATACTGGAGTAGCACGTCTACCGAAAATACTCTAAAACATCAGTGTACAGGCAGAGTGCAGGAAAAATGGCTTACATGCTGGACTTTGTTAGGCGCCGAAGTCTCCCACGGTCCGACCAAGAAAAGCAAGATTAAGACGTGCAAAACGAAAAACAACTGCAGTTGCAACAAACGATTCTTCTGCAAGAGGACCCAAGTATTTTTTACCCTAACGAGAAGGAAAAACACTCTCTCCAGAGCTGGAGATTTTGCAGAAGATGGAAGTCTGGGTTCTGTGGTCAGACCAGGAGCTACAACTGGGTCTTGGCTGAACATTCAGCCTACAATTAATCCAGCACTTAGCGTTGTCTAAACGTCTCATGATCTCACACGGCAACTCCATCCCAAACCCCAAAGAGCAACAAGAGCGTGAAAGCTGTCCGCAGAAAAAGGGAAAAAAAATCATTGTGTTTTGCTACCGTGGACCTCAGTCCAAATTACACACATCCATCTCAGATCCAGTCCGAGTTCAGCCAGAGGAGCCAAAGCACACTTCAGACGTGAGGAGTGAACGAGCCTCGGTGTGAGATTTGATCGCTTATAAACGTCCCCCCGAGCTCCAGCCACGTTCATTCGTCATCCTGCGGCACGATCGCTCATCAATTGTCAGCTCGACCGGTCGCGTTGGGTCAGCGTCACGGCCAGCGTCTGGCTACAAACTACGTTCCTACAGACCTCAGATTAAATCCATCACCAGACCACCTCATGAAATGTTTCGGAAATCGTTTACTACTTGGTTCCCTCTAAGCTAATAATGTACACTGAGGTTCAAAATTTGTGCAGAAGGACTTCAGTAGGTTATTTTATTAATACTCAACGTTTAAAACACCTACAGAGCCCGATCAGCTCAACTTGAAATAAAGTTGCTGCTGCTAGGATCAAACGCATTCGAGAAAAACCTGGATTTTTGTTTACATGATGGAATGTATGGTCACACAGCAACAAGCAAATATATAACGAGCCATATCAGGGAGTGTCGGAAATCATTTAATACTCAGTCCCCTCTAAGCAAATCAAAACTGCCTTCGTAGACCATGTAGACCTCGTCCTTCAAAGGATCAGCCGAATTGAGACACAAATCTCGCTACATTCATTTTAGTGCCCGTTGTTATCGAGATCATCACGGCTTTTATGCTTAATACCAGACTAATAAATGAATAAATACTGCAATATTAAATAGTGCAATAGTTCCACAAAAAGAAAGAAAGAACGACGAGACGAAGCAAAGAAAAGAAAATAAGGAAGGAGGGAGGGGGGGAAGGAAGAAATTTAAAAGAAAAGAAGAAAGAAAGGAATGGAGGAAAACAAATAACAAGAAAAGAAAGGATGAAGGAAGAAAGAAAGATAGAAAGAAGGAAAGAAAATAAAACAAAAGAAAGAAAAGAAGGAAGGTGCAATTATTAATTTCGCGCTCGTTTAAATCATTTGTAATTTCCTGCGCACGCAAGTTTGCATCTTTGAAAGTTCGGTAGTTGGAAGTTTAAATAAACAGAAACTACAAATAAAAATTAAATGATATCAAGAACATATCTAAAGGATCTTTAATAAAAAAGATAAGTATATTTGTGGAAAGACTCGGGGCATTCCTAAAAGTACCGCTCTGAATTTTCAGCCTCGTTAACATTAATCGGTGACACCGAATCGAGTAGGCCTGATAACTCCGGCACTGTGAGTCGAAAAGAAACAAGAATGACAGCCTTCTTCTAACGATGAACAAAACTTTTCTACTATAAAACTAGAACACAGCTCTTGTGCTCATTTAAAACAACTGAGTTAACGTTATACAGAACGAGAAACGACATTATATTCATCAACGCTTCTTAAATAACTGCTTCCATTTTAGGCTTACATGCAGTACTGTTCAAAAGCCTTAGGCCACCATTAGATTTGGACTTGTCTCTTTATAATCCTCGTTTCTGCTGATCTTCATTCCAATCTTTCTGAGCATAAGCATGATCAATATACCATTGCTGAAACAATGGTATATTTAACTAATGGTGTCCGAATACTTTTGCACAGTATTTATTTCTTATTCCCTAATTTGAAAAACAACCGTCGGGGTTTAAATCTGTTCGCCGTTAGTCAGACGATGTTTTCTGTTCAAACCAAAGCTGTTACTGTTCTGTTTCTGCCCTGACTGATTACTGAATTGATCCCTCGTTTCAGGATCGCTGTCGACGATTACCGCGGCGTAAGAACGTATTAAAAAAACCGAGGAAGCTTACTCCGGTAGCGCTCTCCTGATGATGGAGTGTTTCTGCCGGTAGACGTCCAGCTTGGACAAACAGCTGCAGGACGTGTGATTAGCAAAGCTGATGGTGACTGGCTTGGACTGCTGCTTCACCGGGACCGTGATCTCAAACAGCTGCGGGAAAAAAGAAGCGAGGAAAAATCAACGTGACACGTTTTTTATAACGATATTTAATGGTACGTTTATTTATCCAGCAAGCCCTTCGATCCCGAGCAGCAGAGGCTTATGGGCCGTCCCGGAGATCTGAGGTTTGAACACACACCTTCTGGCCACTGCGACGTCATAAAAACAGATCCGCCATTCAAAGTCGAGCTGGAGGTAAAACGCTTTTCCTGATGTAAAAATCTTTTACTAAACAGAACCGCGCAGTCATAAAACACCGAGCTCTGAAAGATCGTAAAGTGGTACAGCGCCGCACGACCCCACAGACCACCGGCTCCACGGACCGGTCATCAAACCGGGATCGAGTGAACCTGTGACGTTAGCATGGCTTCAAATCATGACCTAAAACATTTCGTGTTCCACAAGACCACAGAAAAGCATGGGACTCGAGGCATCACAAAGCGTCGGATTTATTTTCGTTAAATAACAAGAACATGAAACACTAGAATAAGTGATCAGCGCCCTGATTGAATCCCTCGTAGATCTTGACGCTGACTTTAATTCCAGCATCAGGGTTGGCCGATCTCACAGTATTGTATGGTATCGTGATACATTTATCGGGACAGACGATATGCTTTCCTGAGCAGATCGAGGATATCATCTGTGCTTAAAGAACATAACACTTAATAATATTTATAATAAGACAATATCTAAATAGTATTTTTAAAGAATCTGTCGCTACTGATGCATTTGGTCTGCGATCACATGTATCGTCATAAATATCGTGTATCATGAAAACGTCTTTAATTATCGTGATATAATATTCGTACCATATCGCCCAGCCCTATTCCAGCACCAGGGGAGTTTGGATTTGTCTCCACCCGCTTTGCTCCTGGATTTATGAACATTTTCGTTCCAGATTTTGGTCAGGACTCGAACGTTTGGGTCGTTGTCATGCTGGAAGGTGGGCCACCTGCCCCTCTTCTGCCGCCTAGCAAAGTGCCTCTCAAAAATGTGGCTGTACTTGGCTTTTGGGTGTGCGATATCGATAAAATAATTACATCCCTTACAAATGTTCTGGGGTTTTGTCGATAATGATAATTAGATGATTAGACCCAGCTCGAGGGCCTAACAGTGACTGCTTGACTGGATTTGGATTTGGACCCTGGACCTTCTGTCCCAAAGACTTAGGGGTCCTTTAAAGCTGCCACTGGGCTCTTGGTCTTAGAGGGACGGCTCAGTTTAGGGAGAAGGAAAATAAGAAAGAAAAAAGAAAGGAAGGAAGACAGGAAAGTATAGGGAGGGAAGGAAGAAAGAAAGGAAAAAGGAAAAACAAAGAAAAGAATAAATAAAGAATTGAAGGAATTACAGAAAGTAGAAAGGAGAAAAAAGAAAGAAGATAAAAGACAAAGAAGAGAGAAGGAAAGAAAAAAGAAAGATCAAGAAAAGAAGGGCAGAAAGGATGAAAAAAAGAAAATAAAAGAAAATAAGTAAGAAAGAGAAAGAAAAGAAAAGAACGAAGGAACGTAAGTAAAAAAAAACATAAATGAAGGAAGAAATGAAAGTATAGAAAGGAAAAGAAAGAAGCAAGGAGGAAAGAAAAGAAGAAAGAAATAAATTAATTACAAAACTTAAAGAAAAAAAGGAAAAGAAAAGAAAAGCAACATCAACAAAAGTTAAAAAAAGAAAGAAAGGAATGAAAAGAAAAAACAAACAAAGAAAGGAAGTAATAGAAAATAAAAGAAAGAAAAAGGGGAAAAAAGAAAACCAAAGACAAGATGAAAGAAGGGATTGAATGAATTAAAGAAAAGAAAAAAAAAATTAAAGAAAAAAGAAAGAAAGGAGGAAAGCAATAAAAGAAAAGAAAAGAAGAAAGAATGCAATGAAGAAAGAAAGAAAGAAAGAAAGAAAGACAGTAAGAAGCTGCCACTGAGCTCTTGGATTTGGTTTTGGTCTTAGAGGGACGGCCCAGCTTAGGATCCGATGATTTTCTTTCACCACAGTGAGCTTTTCTTGTCGGCTCTGGTTCATTAATGCTGGTTCATTTTTGAGTTTAACCCCCCGCAGAGATTTTATAGATTCGGAGTTTAATTCCCCGTTGGTTCAGTTGGGTTTAGATGAATCTTTATGCTCTTTAGTTCCTTCCTCTCTTAATCCTGATAAGCTCAGCCTGCTTAAGCTCACGTCCTTTAGTCCTTTGATTCCCCAGACACCTGTATGAGCTTAACCCCGTCACTGTGCCGCTCCCTCGGCGCTTCACGGGGGGCTCAGGTTTCGTATGACCCACGTGTCACCCTGAGCAGACCCCGTTCAGGCCCGGTGGTTCCTCAGTGTTTGTGCTAATGACCGGGGCTTGGCACAGAAGGAGACCTGACACACTAAATCGCTCGGTAGCGGTCCTTTACTTTACTGTCCCAGATTTTTGGAACATGTTGCAGGTCTGAAATGCAGTAATGGATGTTTATTAACTAATCGAATGAAGCCGACCAGAAAAAACAGCTTTAAATCACACAAGGCCCTCTGGGGTCCGCCCACCCAAACCAGAGGGCAGGAAGGTCTGCCCCCCCAAAATCCCCCTAAATCACCCCCTTAATCTGAGCCAGGTTATTACAGGGCGAGAGGCTTCCACAGCCCATCATCTGTTACATACACACACACACAGTTACATACACACACACACAGTTACATACATACACACACAGTTACATACACACACAACCACACACACACACAGACACACAGACAGAAACACACAGACAGACACACACACACACAAACACACACACACACACACACACAGAGACACACAGACGAACAGACACAGACAGACAGACAGGCAGACGGACAGACAGACAGACGTACAGGCAGACGAACAGGCAGACAGACAGATGGACAGATTGGTAGACAGACAGACTGATGGACAGACAGACGGACAGACAGACGGACGGACAGGCGGACAGATAGGCAGACGGACAGACAGATGGACAGACAGACGGACACACAGGCAGATGGACAGACAGATGGACAGATAGACAAACAGACAGACAGAGGGACAGATGGACAGACAGGTGGACAGACAGACAGCCGGACAAACAGACGGACAGACAGTCAGACAGACAGAGAGATGGACAGATGGACAGACAGACAGACAGGCAGACAGATGGACAGACAGACAGACAGACAGACAGAGGGACAGACGGACAGACAGACAGACGGACAGACAGACAGACAGACAGACGGACAGACAGGCAGACAGACAGACAGACGGACAGACAGACAGACGGACAGACAGACAGACGGACAGACAGACGGACGGACAGACGGACAGACGGACAGATAGACGGACAGATAGACGGACGTACAGATGGATGTACATACGGACAGACGGGCAGACAGACAGACAGACAGACAGGTGGACAGACAGGCAGACGGACAGACAGACAGACAGACAGATGGACAGACGGACGGACAGACAGGCAGACGGACGGACAGACAGACGGACAGACAGACGGACAGACAGACGGACAGACAGACGGACAGATAGATGGATGTACAGATGGATGTACAAACAGACAGACGGACAGACAGACAGACGGACAGACAGGCAAGCAGACGGACAGACAGACAGACAGACAGACAGACAGATGGAGAGACGGACGGACAGACAGGTGGACAGACAGACAGACAGACGGACAGGCAGACGGACAGACAGACGGACAGACAGAGGCTGACCGTTTTGCTGATGAAGCCGGTGCTGATGTTCATACACTGGTACTCCTCACTGTTACAGCAGCCTCCACATCTGTACACAGACACACACGGCGGTTTGTAGAAGGTGTTGGTCGCCGCCCCGAATTCCTTCCCAACGTCCAAACACACCTCCCGCGGCATGCAGAGGGTCTTCCTCCACTCCGCCTCGATACCTGCGGCACAGGGGCAGTTCCCTCGGATGAAGTCCTTAAATGTAACGAGGGCTTTTAACAAACTTTCAGCAACAGTATCTTCTTATTGATTTCTTTTGAGAATGTATGACCCTTTTGGCCCTCCAGAACAGCTTCTGCTCGGTAGGCTGCAGGTTTTGCCCCGGCGTCTAAATGGGGGTTAGATCTGGACATGAGATTCAGTTTTCACTGCCAACAGGACACTTTAGAGACACCAAATAACCTAACGGAAGATCTTTGGAAGCTGCAGGACTCAAAGCCCCGGTCTGTGGAGCTGAGAGGTAACAACTACAAAACTGTGATAAGGCCAGGTAAAAATGGAGAAAGAAAAGAAAGAAAGAAAGAAAAAAGGAACAAGGTAAGTTTAGAAAAGAAAAGAAGAAAGAAAGAAAGAAAGAAAGAAAGAAAGAAAAGTATAGCAAATCAGAAAGAAAGAAAGGAAAGTATAGAAAAGAAAAGAAAGAAAGGAGGGAGAAAAGAAACAAAGAAATTAAGAAATTAATGAAAAGAAAAGAAAAGAAAAGAAATGATAAGAAAAAAAAGAAAGAAAAATAGAAGCAAGAATAGAAAATAGATGAAAAAGAAAAGAAAGGATGGATGGAAGGAGGAATGAAAGAAAATAAAAAAAAGAAAGGAAATGAAGGAAGAAAAGAAAAAATAATCAAAGGAGAGGGAGGAAGAAAAGAAGGAAGGAAGATAAAAAAGAAAGAAATGAATAAAGGAATTAAAAAAGAAAAAAGTGAGAAGAAAATAAAAAAAAATAAATAAACAATGGAAGGAACAAAACTTTTATTTTCCTTTTCTTTTCTTTTCTTTCTTTTCTTTTGTTCCTTCCTTTTTTCTTCTTTTATTTTATTTTGTCCTTTATTCTTGTCTTTATTTTTCTTTTCCCATAATTTCTTTTCTTTTTAAAATTCCTTTATTCCTTTCTTGCTTTTAAACAGAAAAGAAAAGAAAAGAAAAGAAAGAAAGAAAGAAAGAAAGAAAAAGAAAAGCATACAAAAGAAAAGAAGAGAAAGAAGGAAGTATGGAGGGAAGGAAGAAAGGAAAAAAGAAAAGAAAGTAATTAGGGAATTAAATCAAAGAAAAGAAACAACAACAAAATAAAAGAAAAGAAAAATGAAAGAAGAAAGAAAGACAGAAATAAGGAAGGAAGATGAATAAAATAAGGAAAAGAAAGAAAGGAAAGGAAGATGAATGTTTTCAAAGCCTGGTGATTTTATAAACTCACTATAATCCATTTCTTTTATATTTGTATAATAATAAGCTGCTGCTTTGTTATGGCCGGTGTCGTTGCTATGGTTACGTGTGTATGAGGCGCAGTAATACTAGAATCACAACGCAGACAATCATTTCAACCAATCAGAGTCGGCCCCTTCAGACCACGGCGCACTATATTTTGATCAGCTAACCAATCAGCTGCTTCCATGACGCAAGTGTTGTATCAAAACACCCGACGTTGCCAACGATCTATAACAAAGCAAGTGTTCAGAAGAAACAGCACCTACAACCGCACTGATGATGTCTCCTCGATTGGTGACGAAACGTTTGCAATACAATTGCCAAGCTTGGAGAACAACCCAGAACCAACCAACTCAACCCGGGCTACCAATATTCAAAATTCTTTCAATACTAGAATCATTTAATAGTGGCGCTATTAGAGCGTCTCTCAGCCAATCAGATCGGGGCGTCGGTGCTCACTGTGGTACAATAATGTGGTAATAAATAATCCCGACCTAAGCCCTGATCCACATCAGCTGATCGGTGTTCCTCCTCAGTGTGTGTGTGGGTGTGTGTGTGTACGTCTGGTTCCCACGCCTCACTTTTGAACATGTCGAAGTTGAAGTAGGCGGCGGCGAAGTTGAGGTCGTCGGACCGGGCGTCGGCCTCCCGAGGGGCAAAGCGAGGTTTGATGCCCCGTTTGGAGCGGCACTTTAACATGTTCCAGTAGGTGGGGTACAGGAGCCTCATCAGCTCATCCACACTGCCTGCAGAGCGTAGCTGCTCCTCCAGGTCCGGCTCGGACGCCTCCTACACACACACGCACGCACGCACGCACACACACACGCGCGCGCACGCACACACACACACACACACGCACGCACGCACGCACGCACACACACACGCACGCACGCACGCACACACACACGCGCGCGCACGCACGCACACGCACGCACGCACGCGGACGCACACACACACACACGCACGCGCACGCACGCACGCACACACGCACACGCACACACATATACACGCACACGCACGCACGCACACACGCACGCACACACAGACGCACGCACACACACACACAGACACACACACATACACACACACGCACAAAGGTTCAGCTTTAATCCCAGATCCAAAATACAAACAGCTTCAAAATAATTCACTCCCTGTCACTCTCTGAGAAGAAGGAAGGAAGGAAAGTATAGAAAAGAAAAGAAGAGATGGAAGGAAGAACAGAAACAAAATGAAAAGAAAGGAATAAAAGAAAAGAAAAGAAAAATAAAGAAAGGAAGAAAGAAAGGAGGAAAGAAAGAAAAGAAAAAAAAAGAAGAAAGGAAGAAGGGAAGAAAAAAAAGTGAGGAAAGGAAGGAGGGAAGGAAGAAATAAAAGAAAAGAAAAATGAAAGGATGAAAGGAGGAAAGAAAGAAAAGAAAAGAAAAAGAAAAAAGAAAAAGAAGGAAAAAAGAAAGGAAGCAGGAAAAGAAAAAAGTAAAAGAAAGAAAAAAAGAAAAGAAAGAAATCCATCAAAAATGTGACATTTTTTCAGCCTACTAATTACTCATATAAAAAAAATGAAACTGAGACTTGATAAATATATAAATAAAAAACATTTTTTTTTACAATTAATATTAAATTTTAAAATATTTAATTATTTAAAATCTTAAAGTAATTGACTTATTTGTGTATTATTATAATATTAATAATAATCACAATAATAATAATAATAATAATAATAATAATAATAATAATAATAATAAAGCCAGTTTACATATTTAAAGAATGTATAATCAATATTTGACAGGAACATGTTAAATAATAAACCTGTTATAAAAATTGTTGTTAAAGTTGTTTTTCTCTTTATTTATTAATTTTTTTTTTGGTCAGGGACGTGACTCCTTAACCCCGACCCCCGATTTGAGCCGCCGGTCAGAGAGTAAGCCCGCGATCTAAAGCATAAAGCATCTGGACACTCGAGCACATCTGGCCGTGGTCCTGTGGATGGATGAAGCCAGCCGCTGCCGGGGGGAGTCCTTCGCGTTTTAAGGATCTGTTTTACAGGCGCTTTGTTGCTTTAACTGACGACTGTTGTTTTGCTTTATTAGCTACAGGGAGCGAGAGTTAAAATCATGGCAGCGCGTCGTTAACACGCGCTTACAGGAACTCCCGGGGATCATCTGCAACACTTCAGCCCTCAGCTGCACACACACTCGGCAACCGCACTAACAACCACCTAGCATTCATCACACTCAAAGATCTACAGACTACAGGAGTGCCAAACTCATTCCTCACTTCTTCATTCAGCAAATCAGGCCCGGCAGCACAGAGACCCGGGGTCCGGTCCAGTCCCGGTGGTGCCTTCCATCTAGGTCAGGTGCCACATACGGGCACATTTGGCTGTGTCTGAGGGAGGCAGGCCTGATGAGCGATCATACACAGGTTCTGTAACTGTGTGTGTGTGTGTGTGTGTGTGTGTGTGTGTGTGTGTGTGTGTGTGTGTGGGGCCCTCTCGGGGGGTATTCTGAGGTATTCTGTGGCAGTGCCTCCTGCTTTCCCGGATCACTACAGAACGTTAGACTCTACAGTGCTGAATCTCCAGTGGAAACAAAGACTTTTATTATGGCATTCTTTAAAGAAAAGAGAGCCCATTATAACACAGACCACAGATGACGTTTATGGTGCAGTGACAAGTCATTCAGAGCTCGTTTCTACTTTACCCGAGGCTTTTTATTGAAGTGGTTGTGCTGGTCTTTGTTCTGTTTGTGCTCCAGCTTATTTTTATGGTTATTTGGTCCCAGAAGATCCAATAAGCCACATTTATTTATTTATCATAAAGAGGAATGAGGCTCTCTAGGTCTTCATTAGAAAGAGACTATCAGTCAATAAAAGCTGGAACCTTAATAAACAAAAATACACACTTGGATACGATAGGGACAAAACAGAAATATATCCTTACATAAAAAAGAAATACACACTTAAATTAAAAAAATATTACGTAAAAGAGTAAAAACCTCCATGGTAAGAAAGAAAGAAAGACAGACAGAAAATAAAATGAATAAAAGGAAGGAAAGACAAAGAAAGAAAGAAATAAAAGGGAAGGAAATGAAAGGAAGCCAGGAAAGAGGGAGGAAAGAAAAAAAATGAAAAGAAAGAAGAATGAAAAAGACAGACAGAAAGAAGGGGAGACGTAAAAAAGAAAAAGAAAGAGAGAAAGAAAGAAAGACAGAAAGAAAGAAGAAACAAAAAGGAAAGGAAAGAAAGAAAGGAGAAAATAAAAGAAAAAAGACAGGAAAGGAAAGAAAAGAATGAATTAAGGAATGACTTTTTTTCCAGCCTATTAATTACTCCAATTAAAAAATATGAAAGTGAAACTTACTAAATATGAAAACTAAAAATACATATTAAATATAATACTTACATAATTTATTTTTTTAATTAGTTAAATAATTCATTTATTGATCAAACCTAATTTATTATTATAATTGTTATTAGATCACAATAAGGAAGGTAGTATTTTTATTTTTAAATGTTTTTAGTTTTAGTAATAAGGCAGAGGAACGGGTCTCCTGCTTCTGGTTCTGGTTCAGATGGGTTATATTTAGCAGTGAGATGGTAACAGTAAATAAAAGCAGATCCCCTTCATATGTCCCAGTGAAATGCTCTACAGGACAGCATCTCTGAAAACTAAAAAGTGCTGAGACGCGTCTCTGAGAGCCCAGACTGGGTAACATGTGAAGGTGCCCGCCGGCTGGCACACCCCCATACAGGGAGCTTTCACACGGCTTCTATTGTTCTCTGTAGGAAACAGACTGGCATGCTATCTACATCATCACACACACGCACACACACACACACACACACACACACACACACACACACACAATGGGTCTGCTCGGACCTTCTCATTGGGACTTCAGGAGGAGCTTCCTACTCAGGTTTGACTCTGATTCTTAACATCAGGCTCTGAGAAACTACAGGACTCAGAGCCATGAGGTGTTCATAGTGGAGTGAATCTAAGTAAGGACCAAACGATTCACTGATTCAAACAATGAATAAAGGACCAAATGATTCACTGATTCAAATGCTAAATTAAATGATCAGATAATTCACTGACTCATACACTGACTCACTAAACAATAAAATGTGAATCTGATTAAGGACCAAAACATTCACTGATTAGAACACTGAATAAAGACCGAAATGATTCACTGATTCAAACACCGACTCACTAAACAATAAAAGAGTGATTCTAATTAATGACAAAATTAATCACTGATTTAAACATTGAATTAAATGATCAAATGATTCACTGATTCATACACTGAATTAAGGACCAAATGATTCATTGATTCAAACACGGACTTGCTGAACAATAAAGGAGCAAAACTAATTAATGACCTATTGATGCACTGACTTAAAAACCTGAATTAAGAACCAAATGATTCACTGATTCAAACACTGACTCACAATTATTTAATGACCAAATAACTAGTTGATTCAAACAATGACTCACTAAACAACAAAGCAGTTGATCTAATTAATGACTGACTTGCTAAACAATCAAGAAGTGACTTTAATTAAGGACCAAATGATGACCTCAATGATGACCTCACTGATTCAAACACTGAACTTCTAAACAATATAGGACCCAATTTAATTAAGTACCAAATGATTCATTGATTCAAACACTGATCACTGAACAACAAGGAGCAAATCTAAATCATGACAGAATGATTCACTGAATCAAACACTGAATCTCTGAGCAATACAGAAGCTAAATTAATTAATAACAAAATGATTCACTCATTCAAACAACGATTTACTGAACAAGAACACGCAAATCTAATTCATAAGAAAATTATTCACTGATATGAAACCTGAAATTTAAAACAATAAAGAAGCGAATATAATCAAGAATCAAATGACTCAATGATTCAATCAACTCACAGAACAATAAACTAGCGAATCCAATTAAGGACCAAATGATTCACTGATTCAAACACTGAAAAAAAGATCAAATCAAACACTGATTCAAACACAGAAACACAAAACAAATAATTCATGACCAAATGTTTCATTGATTTAAAGACTGACTCCCTAAACAATAATAGAGTGAATCTGATTAATACCCAATTGACTCAAACACTGACTCACTGAAAAGGAGAGGGAAGAATCTGATTTAGACCCGAATGATTCTTGAGAGAGGAGCGAATCTCAGAAATGTCTTAATGACTCACTGAAGAAATGAAGGAACAAAAGAAGAGTGGATCTAAGTCAGAACCAAATGATTCATTACTTCAAAGAATTTGAAGATTTCCTGATTGAGAGTGAATTTGAGTCCTGACTCAACAATTCACTGATTCAACCAGTGCTCGGCCAAATATGTAACAATTAACTGATTTAGTGATTCAAAACACTGATTCACTGAACGATACAGAAGCAAATATCAGCTGAACTAAACAATTTACCGGATCAGTGCTAATTCACTGATTGACTGGGTATGAAAGAAGTGAATCTGATTATAAACAAATGATTCACTGGAAGAATGAGGAGCAGCTATGATTCACTGACTCATACACTAAAACTGATTAAGAGAGGGGGGGGGAATCAGTCTATCACCCAACTGACTCATCTCATTATAACCAAATGTCAAGGCACCTGCAACTGCAAGCAAACTTAAGGTAACGCACCCTAACTGTCCTGCGTCTCGGCTGCCTGTGTTTGTTTAGAGCGTTCTCTGCTTTTTCCAAGCCTTTTTTTTAATTGTCTATACGACAAAAACCGGTAAAGAAATCCCAGTAAAAGCATCGACTCTGCAGCAGCTTTTAGTCGGGTTTTTGTTGCTTAGAGTGACTTCATTTATTGACGACATGAAGAATAAAAGGCCCATGAAGTCACTCTCAAGGTATTGTGATATTTCGCAACAGACGAGAGGATGTTTCGGATTTCCCGATGCGTTTCCTCTGGCAAATGCTCCACGAGACGCGGGCCAAACTGGGAAGTGGATCGCACCGTTCGAGGAGGGAATTCCGTCTCATCTCGGTCCGATAAACCCTGGGCGCGGTGCCACCAGGCGGCTCCTCGTTACCAAACCCTAAACCGAGTGTTTACCGCGCTCCACATTTGTCTTCCATTTGCTGCGTTTTTTTTGTGAGGGGGGCCAGAGCTCCAGCTCGACTTTTCCACATCCTGAAATGCAGTCAAAATATCAGGAGGGTGAAATTGAGTCACCACGTCCAGCAAAATATTTGAAAAACAAAATGTCATAACAGATGTACTTTAACCGCGGAGCAAATCGGGCGGCGATGGGACTGAGCTCGGTCTCTATTAGAATTCCCCCGGGGGCGCAGATGAGGGAAATGTATACGAGCCAAACAAACGAAAGGAAGCAGACGCAAAACGAAAAAGCAAACAATGTGAAAACAAGGTCACCTTATTACTTCCTCCCTGCTAGAGAGCGGCTATAAAAACACACCCAGACTCCCTTCACAGAGCGACAGGGCACAGCGGGACGGAGCCTCGGTCACATAGTACTGCCTGATCAAATGATTTAGCTTCAGGGCTGTGGACGTCTAAATAGATTTGGTTTGTTAGTTGATTTGTCTGGTTATAGTAAGCAAACACGTTTTACTCAACACATAAGTGAGAATACAAAATAATTAATTACACTCAAAACCCTCGATACACATCAAGACGATTGTTGACTGAACCAACAGTTTGTGAACCATTTAGAATTTCTACAACCTCAAATCAGAAGAAGTTGGGACCTAATGTATCGTACATTTTCTTTGGCTTTTATTTCATGGCAGACAGTATGAACCTGTTCATACCAGTTCATTTGTGAATAAACATCCATTCCTGCATTTCAGGCCTGTAACACATTCCAAAAAAATGGGACGGGGAAAATTTAGAGGCAGTAAAGATATAAAAAACTAAATAATGATGTGATTTCAAACAGGTGATTATAATCATGATTTGGTACCAAGCAGCATCCAGGAACGCTGATCAGATCTCCATCAAAAGATGATCAGAGGGTCTCCAGCTTATCACCAAATGATTAAAAACAAAGTTCCTCAAAAAAAGACTGGAAGGGATTTATATATTTCAGTCGAAACTGTTTTTGTTTTGTCTTGTTGATAAATGCATGGACGTCCCTGACACAGATGTCGTCTTGAAGGAAGCTTATCTTGCTCTAAAATCTCAGAAGTGGAAATGACCTTTACCAAGGGCCCTGACCCGACTCCATACCATAACAGAGCCTGGCTTTTGGACTTGTTCCTCATAACAGTCTGGATGGTCCCAAAAAAGATCTGCTATACTGATGGGTCTGAGCACAACCCCCGTCCCCACTGTATGATGGTCCATCCCAGATCCTCCGAGCCCAGAGAAGCCGACGCCCCTTCTGGACATGGTTATAACATAAGGCTTCTTTTTAGCACAGTAACGTTTTAAGTGGTATCTGTGAATGTAACTCTGTATTGTAGAGCTTGATAAAGGAATCCCTTGTCCATGTGGTTCTATCAGTTATTGGTGAATGACGGTTCTTGATGCCGTGCCCCCATCTGGCCCCGTCCCAACTTTTTTGGAACGTGTTGCAGGACTGAAATGCAGGAATGGATGTTTATTAACAAATGAAATGCTGGCCAGGAAAAACATGAAATATCTCAGGTTCATACAGTCTGCCATGAAATAAAAAGTTAAAGGGCTCATTGCATATATTTATTTTATTTGCATTTTCCATACCGTCCCAACTTGTTCTTATTTGAGGGTGTAGGTTTCTGCATAAATCTGAGCTAAAACATCATCAGATTTTCACCCAACTGCTAAATGTAGATAAAGAGAACCCAATTAAACAAACGAGAAAACAATATTACACCTGGTCATTTATTTATTCAGGAAAACAATCCAAAGTTATATATCTGTGAGTGCTAAAAGCAATCAAGCAGGTTTGAGTGGGCGCTTTGATCTTCACAACACACATCTGTGGAAGTGTAGCATGGTACGAACAAAGAAGATTTCTGAGGAGCTCAGGAAAAGCAATCTCTAAAGAGGTTAGAGCTTATACTCCACCAATCCACAGTCAGACAGATTGTGTACAAACATAGAAACCAAAGGAGTGTTCAACCAACAAAGATCAGTCCCAGAGCAAAGCATTTAAGAGTCACAAACGCAGCTAAAGGTCTCTCACATTGGTTAATTATTGGGTCATGTTCACCATCAGGAGAACACCAAACAACATCGGTGTTGAGAACGTTGGGCGTGCAGCACACAGGTAGTCCTACCAAAGGACGGTTAATGTTTTGGTCAAAGTCCGGACCTCAATCCGATCCGTTCCCGAGCGGTTCTATGCGGTAACATCCCAGAGTCGAAGCTCTTCTGTACAGAGGAACAGGATCAAATTCCTCCAAACTGTTACAGGTTCACACTCTTTTACCTCTCACAGATACAGGGGTGTGAAAAAGTGTTTGCCCCCTTCCTGATTTCCTATTAGTTTGCATGTTTGTCACACTTAAGTGTTTCGGAACATCAAACCAATTTAAATATTAGTCAAAGACAACACAAGCAAACACAAAATGCAGGAGGTCGAGCGGGACGCTGCAGTGTCAATCAGCTATACGGACAAAAGCAGTCCTTCTTTCTTTTCTCTTTAGCATTCATTTCTTTCTTTCTTTCTTTCTCACACAAACAGTGAGGTGAACATTGTGTATAACCAATAGGTAGCGCTCTCTGTCTCTCTCGCTCTGTTCCATGTGGATGTGAGAGGTAAAGGTTATTTTATTTTTACAGGGATCTGACCAAATCATAAAAACACCTAATTTTACTGTCTAACATTTATTTATAAATTCCATATAAATTCCTGCACTCCAAAGTGTGAGGGAAACGATCAAAAATATCAAATTCAACCTCTGAAGTAAGTTTTCCTTCTGGTCATTGTTTTTTTCTTACTTTCATATTTTGTCTTTTTCTTTTTTGTTTCCTTTTTCTGGTATCTTTGCCATCTTTTCCTTTAATTTCTGTTATTTTTCTATTTATTTTCTTCTTCTGTTTCTTTTTGATACCTCTTCCCTTTTCCCCCATTCTGTCATCTTTTTTGTTTTCTTATTTTTAATTTTATTTCTATTGTTTTCTACATTTTTTCTTTTCTATCTTTTTACATTCATTCAATTAATTTATTTGGTCTTCATGAAATTATTCTTTTGCTTCTGTTTTTTTGTTTTTCTTTGTCCTTCTGTTTTTTTTTTCTTCTATATACTTATTATTCTTGTTTTCTCTATAATTTTTCCTTTTTATTACATATTTACGTTTTTTTCTCTATGATTTCATTTTCTTTGCTTTTCTTTATGTTTTTTTCTGTTTCTGAATATTTTATTTTATATTATTTGTATTTTTTCTCTCTCTTAATATCATTTGCTCTTATTTATTTCCTTTTCTGTTTTTTCTTCTTTTTTATTTTATTTTGACTTTTCATGTTTTGTCTTTTTGTTGATGTTTATCTGTTGTCATATTTGCCTTCTTTCTCTTTCTTTTTCCATGTAAATATTTTCCTTTTTATTTTTCTCCTTTCATCTTTGTTTCTATCTTTTTTATATTTTTTCTTGTATTCTTTTCTTTTTCCGTTCTTTCTTTACTTAATAAAATGCGGTCCTTAAGAAGCCACTTTGTTTATTTTACAGCCTGTCTGCATTTTACAGACGGTGCTGGTTTTTATTTACTGATAGTCTATTTTTAGTTGTGTGTTTTATAAAGGTTTGATAATAATAATCTCTAAAGGAATGGAGCTTCAGTTTTATAAACAGTGACCCTGTAAGATCTGCAGCCTTTATAAGATCAGGGTCTGGAGCTAAAAACTCTGACACTTGGCTTTAGATGTTAGAGGATGTCAGACTTTAGGATATAAGACTTCTTTTAAAAGTCTTTTTTTGATGAAATCCATAAGAGACGGGACGCTGCATCTCAGCTCCAAAGCCCTGGATCTTAATGGCTGAACATGGACCCAAATCCCTGGTAATAAAAGTCATGATGGAGTTTGTAGTTCTGTTCGCTCTGCCTGAGACCTCTGGACTCTCTGGACTCTGATCCTGATCTGAGCTCCAGATCTCTGATGTTTAGCAGCCCATGCAGAGAGAAGAACCAGGACACACTCAGACCTTCAGACTCACACACACACACACACACACACACACACACACACACACACTATAAGCAGTCTATCCCCTGTCCTTCTGCGAGGGAACCCTCACGGTACATATATACGCCATACTTTGAGTTTTATTTCATTGCAGACAGTTTGAACGCAAAATATTTCATGGGTTTTTTTTGCATTTCAAGCTTGCAACACCAATTTAGGGCTAGTAATGGTGTGACTTGATAATCATGATTCGGCCCAAAAGCAATATCTACGAAAGCCTGAGTCTTTGAGGAGCTCAGCTGGGCAGAGGATCTCCAGTTTATCAACAAATGTGTAAGAAAATTATTGAAATATTTTCTTTCTCTCTTTTTCTTTCCTCTTTAGCATTCATTTATTTCTTTCTCTCTCATTTTCGTTTTTCTTTCCTCCTTTCTTTTCTCTTTAGCATTCATTGCTTCCTTTTTCTGTTTCAAATTCAAATTCTTTGTTTACTTCTGTTGTTTTATGTATATATTTATCTATTTATCTATATATTTTTCTTATATTCTCTTTTATATTTTCTTTGCCCTTTTTTATTTCTTTATTTCTAATGTTCTTTATTGTTCTTCTTTTTTCCTTTCAATTTTATTTTTCTTGTTGATCTGTTGTTATATTTGACCTCATTCTATTTCTTTTACACTTTAATTATTTTCCTCTTTATTCATTTCTTTTTCTTTTTTGCCTCCTTTCATCTTTTACTTTTTGTTTCTATATTTTCTATATTTTTTATTTTATTCTATTTTGTTCTCGGAGGCATCTGGGATGGACCATCACCCAGTGCTCAGACCCATCAGCATCACAGAGCTTTATGAACAAAAGAAAAGAAGTAAATGTCTCGGGTTCAGACTGTCTGTAACAAAATAAAAGTCAATAAAAGTCTTTTATAAACTACAAGTGAGCAAAGAAAAAAGTGACTCTGGACTCTTCGTTGTTTGAAGGTTTCAGCGCTGCACTAAAATGATTATGCCTCAGAGCACATCTGGATCCCGAGCTCTGCAGCAGGTCCGGAGGCCGGGCGTCGGCCCGTATCATAGCTTACGTCAGAAGCTTCCAGAGCGCCGGCCAGCTGTTACTGTACAGATGCTCAGCCAAGCAGTGACTGCTGAAGTCAGCTCAGAGCCGTAAGCAGAGAAACATCACCCCGGCGCTCCACGGGGACTCTTGGCCGAACCGCAGCAGGTGCATGATGGGCACTAACCACTCCAAGTTAGGAATTCAGTAGAACTTCATAAAGATGAGACGGATTAGAACATGTGGAGGTGCTAAACACAGGAGATGACTTTAGGAGATCTTCTGAGGTCCTTTCCCGTGCTCTGGGGATCAGAGGCCCCCGTCCTTAAACCCTCCTCGGGCTCTGCTTTCCAAACCCATCTCACCAGAGGTGGAGTACGAACCAGAGAGGAGCAGCTGGACAGCGATGCTACCAGTACTGAGCCACACTGAGCCGTATAACTAAAACCTTTCTGCCTGCCTTTTGTTTTTGTTTCATTCATGGCTGTCTTTCTTTCTTTCACTCTTTCTTCTTTCCTCCTTTCTTTTCCCTTTATCATTCATTGACTTCTTTATTTATTTTTAATGCTTTCTTTCTTTCTTTCTTATTTCTCTTTTTTATGTTTTTCCTTTTCTTATGTCTTTTCTCTTTAGAATTAATTTTTTTCTTTCTTTCGTAAAACTGGCACACAGGTGGGGAGAACATGCAAACTCCATATGGGAGGGGGCGGGACTCAAATCCATGTTGGCGTGGTGGTAGGCTGGCACTGTAGACCTCTGTGCCATCTGAGTGCCATACATAATCTTACCTATGAGCCATACTGGAACTGAGGGATCTATTGATTGGTTTATGAGTCATTAATGCACCAAACACTTCCTCAGCCCTTATCTAAACACGCAGGTTATTTTATTTTATTTTCATAAAAGCTGAAGATGAGGAATTGAATGGATCCGAGTTCTGAATGAATGCCAGAGACGAGTTTGTATCTCGACTGCTCACCCGGTGTAACCCCAAATTAAAACAAAACTCTAAATCCGACGTGACTTTAGATCTGCTGCAGTAAGCACTGAGGTTTGCTTCTTCCTTTTTCACTTTCATCACAAACCTCACCGAGATCGAATCGGCGGCACAAAGGCCTCACACACAAAAAGGGTTCTGCAGAAATCTGAGCTCAAAAGTCATCAGACTTCCCCCAACGAGTCCAACATCATACCTGTTAATCCCTAAAGCCAAAGACATGGACTGGTCAGCTCTAAGTGCTGAACACAGAAAGCTGATTCCCAGTCAGTACATACAATGGGTCTGGTTTCTAAGGCAGATTCCACATCAGTTATATGAAGCTAGAGACAGAAAGAAAGAGAAAAAGAAGAAAGAAAAAATGATGGACAAAAGAACACAAAAGAAAAGAAAGAAAAAAAAGGAAAGTAAAAAAAAGACAAAGGAAGAAATAAAGTATTGAAAAGAAATGAAATGAAGGAATGAAGAAGGAAAAAAAAAAACATGGACAAAAAAGGATGAAGGATAATGATGGAATTAAAGAACCAACAAGAAAATAAAAAAGACAAAGGAAGAAAGAAAAAGAAAGAAAGAAAGAAGGAAGGAAGGAATGAAAAGAAAAGAACAAAGGAAAGAAGGTAAAACAGAAAAGAAAAAAGGGAGTAAAAGAGAATATAAGAAAGAATGGAATGATGGAATTAAAGAGGACAACAGAAATGACAAGAATATAAAAAAGGAAGAAAGTCAAAAAGAAAAGAAAGAAAGAAAAGAACAAAGAAGGAAGGAGGAAAGGGAAAAAATAAAAAGAAAGGAAGGAAAGTATACAAAGGAAAAAGGAAAAAAGAAAAGAAAGAAAGGAATGATTTAATTAAAGAAAAGAAAAGAAATAAAAGAAGGAAGGAATAAGAGAAAAAAATGAAAAGAAAGACAAGAAAGGACGAAGGGAAGGAATAAAAGAAAAGAAAAGCCAAAGAAATGAAGAAAGGAAGGAAGAAAAGAAAAGAAGAAGGCTCTTGGTTTGTAAGGGTGATGAACCTCGGCTGCTCATTAAGAGCTTCATCTAAAGCCGTTCGGTTTGATGAACTCTTCCTGGGGGATCCCAAACGCTCCTAAGCCAGCTGTGAGATAAAGCCCTCCAGCGGGTCCTCGGTCTGCTCTGGGGTCTCCGCCCGGAGGGACGGCGTTCCTCTACTCCAGAGCTCCCCCAGCAGAGAAGAGGAAGCCCAGCGACCCAGCCTGTAACCACGACCTTATACTTTCGGTCAGTCCCCGGGCTCACGGCCGTAGGTCAGGATAGGAACGTAAACAATCATTAAATACATAGAATCTTCAAAAGCCTCGCTGATATCGTATGTTTTCGACTTCCTGAGGACCTGCCTTTGGAGCCCAGGCTGGGCTTGCAGCGGGAGGGTCTGAGGGTTCACTGGCACCCTGTCCAGGATGGACCTCTGCCCAAGCCCAGGGACCCTGAGCGGGGCTACAAAGGGGGTGGAACTGCAGGGGTTTCATCTGTTCCAAACATAAAGACACAAATAAAACAAACCTGACTGTGTGCCAAAAGTTTCAGCATCTTTCCAGGCAACCCTAGCTATTTAGTAATGTCGCAGAACCTATTTAACTCATTAATCGTTTGTTAAAATGTGCAGACACGCACCGTATTTACGTTTCCTCTTTTCACGTAACCAGGGTTGCCAAAACTTTTGCGTGAGTCTGCACATTTGGCTCATAGTTTTTCTGTATCTCACACTTCCTGTGGCTTTATGTCGCAATAATTACAGTCATGCAGTACTGACAGTAAAGCTGTTTGTGTGTGTGTGTGTGTGTGTGTGCGTGTGTGTGTGTGTGCGTGTGCGTGTGCGTGTGTGTGTGTGTGTGTAACAAGTCTTATACTGTATAAACCTGTTCTGCAGCACAAGTAGCTCTTGAGAAACAGATTCACCTGGCTGATCTCTACCTGCTCCCTTTATAACGCGTCCATAAGCGCTACGTTAACTCTTCAACAAACACGTTAAAAAATGTACAATCTAAAAGTCCGGTGTCATTTACCCAGCACAACCAAACCCTTCTCCAGAAAACCACAGAGGTGAAGTTTCTCTGTGCTCCTGAATCACAGCGGCAAACGCAGCAAAGCCCAAACGGTCCAGATGGTGCTAGAGGAAAACCCAGGGCTTTTACAGCTAACGAGGGCAAATCTCGTCGGGTTTGATCTTTATATTGCCCTGTTTTATGGGCGAAAGCAGAGCGTGGAAAAGGAAACATTAAAGATCTTCGACGAGAACCGAGTAACGGCTCAGTTTATGAGTCTGGACTGAAACCACACAGCGACCGAACGCCGACTAGAACAGGGAGAATCAGGAACTGTACCGGAGCACGATGTCCATTTGGAACTGGTTCAATAATGCAACCTGATAGAGAATGGCACCATATTAAAGAGCAGTGAAAATCTAACAGCATTACACAGGATAACACAGACCAACACCACTTCACATAAGCTCGCTAACAACTACACAGTCAAACACAGACTTACACAGCCTTACTAATATTTATATAGCTTTAGTAAGCATTGCATAGCCTTACTAAGCTTTAAACACTCTAACACAGCTTTACACAGCCTTATTAAGCAATACACAGTCTAACACAGCTTTATACAGACTTTGTGAGCACTAAGCAAACTAACACAGTTTTACACAGCCTTATTAATCATTATACAATATATATGTAATGCAATAAATGTATACAATCTAAAACAGTCTGACACAGTCTTATTAAGCATTACATATTCTTACACAGCCTTGTTATGCAGTACACAATCTAAAACAGCCTTATTAAGCATCAATATAAAGTCAGTATCATTACACAGTCTACCACAGCCTTACACAGCTTTACTAAGCATTAAATAGCCTTATTTAACCATTACACAGTCTATCATCGACTTACACAGTCGTATTAATTATTACACAGTCTAACACAGTTTTACACAGCTTTGTGCAGCCTTATCAAGCATTAAACAGCCTTATTAAGCATTATACAATCTAACACAGCCTTATTAAGCCTTACACAACCTTATTAAACATTACACAACCTTAGGCATCGTACAGTCTAACAAAGCTTTACTCAAACTCATTAAGCATTTCACAGCCTAACACAGCCTTACTGATCATTACACAGCTTTACACAACCTTAGTAAGCATTGCTCAGTCTAACAGTCTACATAGTCTTACTAGGCATTACACACAGTCTAACACAGTCTTTCCCAACCTTATTAAGCATTACAAAGTCTATCACAGACATAATGAGCATTACACAGTCTATCACAGACGTACACACCCTTATTTAGCATTACCCATCTACCACAGTCTTATTAAGCATCACACAGCCTAACACAGACTTACACAGCCTTATTAAGCATTACCCAGCCTACACAGTCTTACACAGCCTGACAGTCATACACAACCTGACACAGTCTTGTGCAGCCTTTCAGTCTTACACAGTGTGACAGTCTCATCTAGTCTTACACAGCCTGACACAGCCATACACAGCGTTGCAGCTTTATACAGCCTGACACAGTCTTACACAGTGTGACAGTCTGGTTTAGTATAAAACAGCCTGATAGTCTTATTAACGTCTTATAAAGTCTAACACATTCTTACATAGCTTACTTAGCCCTACACAGTCCGAGTCCTAAGAGTGTTATATTTTCACACAGACTGACACCATCTTTTCCATCCTCACACAGCTTTATAAAGCCTTATAATGTTTTATAAATAATTACACAGTCTCATAAATAAATAGCCAGTCTTACATGCAGCCTTACATGAGCTCATGCAGCCTTATAAGACTTACACTGGTCCTTTTTTATCTAGTCTTTATGGATTCCACATCCCGGGTGACGTATAGAAGTTGAAAACAAAAAGCGGTCTATAAAAGAGCCTTGTGGGACGCCATGTTGTATTTCTATTGGTGAAAATTAATCTGTAATTATAAATAAATAAAATAAGTAATCTAATGATGTTAACCAAGGTCAACGGTGCTATTAGGATGAGCTGTTCCAAACTCAAACACCTGGCATACAATAATAACTGTTTAATATTTCAGTGGCTTTTAATTAACAGTAGGGCACCATGATTCATTAAAAGGACCTCAGGTTCATTTAAATAATAATAATGTACTCCCAACCGAGGGTGCTGAGTGACCTGTTATTACATCTACTAATACAGAAACGCACACACACACACACACACACACACTCTACAAACACACACAACACATGCGCCAAACGGCACAAAACACACAACTTATGCAACACACACACATAAACACCCTCACAGATAAACGCACAAACCTGCAAGTGGTCAAAAGTATTGAGACAAACCCACATTCTATTTTCCACATTTCAAGCACTGTTGTACTTCCTTCAGGAAATGCAGATCTAGCTTATGTTACAAATTTCACTTTATTTATAGCTATATATTTGTTTTTACAACTTTATATCGTTGCTACGTGCTACAGCAGCGGTTTCATTAAATACGAAGGTGCCGTTGTGCTGCTGTTTGTTTCATTTTTAAAGAAAAACACTGTAAAAAATCCAAAAAACAGATCTGACAGGTCCTAAACATTTGTGTTTCTGAAGGGTCGGTGAGCATCAGGCTGCTTTTACCTGAGCTAAATAAATAAAGCTCATTACCTTCTTTGACATGAAGCACCGAGTTTGCCGCGTCTGCTTATCGGTTAATGTTTAACGTTTGATTAATGGCAGACGCATTTGAGCAAAACTTTCATTTCAGTCTGGACAGGCAGTGTACTTAGTTTCTGTAGCTTGAATTTGAGAGTTACACAACCGAAAACAGGTTTATACCCAGAACCGGGCGATTTCGAGCCTGACGCCGCTTCCAAATGATTTGAGACGGAGTGCAGATTAAACGCAACGCGCATTCCTGACCTCCTAAAACCAGGCCAATCTACTCCAGCAGTCAGACTGGCTGCATTTTTGTCATACACAGTACTACGAGTTTCACAACTACTACACAAAATTGCTCGTTGCCCAATTCTCCGGGGAGCTCACGGCCTCACGTCCTCCCAAAGCTTAGACCCCGAAGAGCAAAGAGAAGGAGAAGGAGAGTGAAAAATGAGAGCAGATAAGAAGAGCACAGGAACATAATCCCTTCCACCTGGGTGAACCCTACAACCCTACCTGGGTGGCACACACACACGCGCACACACACGGCGAGAGGAAGGAGATCCTAAGGGAATCCCTACACCAGCTCCAGGCTACGGACTAAATTACAGACCCCGCTGTCAATATCTGAGGCGTTTGAAGTACCGAACCTCGTCCTCCACGGTTTCTCGTCTCATGTCTACACAAATCAACACAACTTTTTATACAATCTTTTAGACAAAACACAGAACAAACTCCAACTGTTGCTCCTGCTGGGGTTAAACGTATTATTACAGCTCTTAAATGTTGACTTGGTGGAATCCACACTTTGCTTTTTAATACATAAACGTTATAGCAACACAAAGTGTTAAGTAACACATTTAGTCACTTATCTACAGATTTTAACTTTGCACGTCTCAGAGTCCGTCATCTATCTCTCATCTCTGCTTAACCACACAGGTTTAGATGCTGATTTCACTCCTGTAGCGCAAAGAAAAGCAAAAAAGGCGAACTGGGGAAACGCTCGAGACTTGGGGTATTCCTAACAAAAATAATATGGCAGTCTGTCAACTTTGAGTATATTTTTGCTAGAGAATATTCAACTAAAACTTCAAAAACTTACCTAAAGCAAGTGGAATGAGACGGTTTAGAGAAACGTGGGATTTTGTACTAGGATTTTCACAGACAGCGCCATTTGTAGGGTTTACAGGGAAGGGTCCGAAAAGGGGAAAATACCCGGTGAGTGCATGTTATTATTATGACCGAGGGAAATGATCCAAATGTATAATTGACAAAAATCATGAGATTTGACAGTTTCTAATAACAGTGAATGATTTTCCACCACGTTATCTTGTAACGCTGATACACACTCCTCTCTATCAAAATTCGAAGTAACTGGAATCAAAATCTGTTTTTGTACTTTACGTAGATCAAAAGCCTTAAATATAAAACTGACTCGTTAAAATCGGTTGAGAAATAATTTGGCTATTGTGCATTTTAACCAGAAAAAAGCCAGCTACTCCGTGCACTTGTATTTGTTTACAAGCCGGTCTCGCCTGGACCAATATGGTGGACGCTGTGACTTATCGCAGCAACGAGCCGAAGTAGCTGATACGGTGTCCAGGTGTATATGTCCATGTTTCCTACCACCTAGAAGATGAATAATATTCAAAGTCTTAATTTGCTTTTCAGAGTCTCCCCAAAAGTGCTGCATTTAATTCCAGGGTTGCCAGATCCCATTACAGAAACAAGCTAGCGGGTGAATGGAAACAAGCCCAAAAGAAGCAAAAAAAAAAGTGACCACTTGTTCCATTAAAAATATAATACAGGTAATTAACGACCGAGGTCTTAACAATTATAACATATATTCTAATACGAAAAAAATATACGTCTTTTAACTCCGGACGCTGTGGCCATAAACAGCCAATGGTCTGCAGATCAACGAGCAAAGGTGGCATTTAACTCGAAAGTTCCCTACCTTACTACTTGCGTTGCCTCCTGTTTGTTCTAGATTCTGTTCTAACTCGGTTGATGTGTTTAGAGACTTTTTGTGCAAGTTCCTTGTGTTTGTGTGGATGACCTTCCTCTACTTATTTGTATCTACCTATTGTAAGTAGTACTGCTTTGTTTTTGACTGTCTATCAATGCGTTTTTGACAGAAACAAAAATATCGCTCGTTACAGTCGCTCATCGATCACTCGCGTTTTCAGCTGGATCAGCTGCATTTACGTATCGTTTGCACGCAGTTTTCTTGTGAAAATATCCTTTCACAAGCCTAAAAAGACTATGTGACTATGGTAATGTCTGGGCAACGTCCAAGCAACACACTGCCTCTAAAAACATGGATATTAAAGTAAAGATCTGGTGGAATAGAACTGAAAGGCTGGAGAATGGTGGTGATAAAGCTCCAGACACCGATATTTGTAGGAGACTTCATAGATAAACAAGCCCAACTCTTAACAACTGTTTCAGTAAATAAGAAAAGATGTTCTCCTACTCGAACTCGTCTCGAATTAAAACAGACGGAAAAACCACTAATGAGATTCCCAGCGAGTGTCTGAAGACCTCGCAATCACAGAACGATTCCTCACCTCCATGGCACAGGAACAAGACCAACACAGCCCTAAAATTAATGATTTAAACCCCGCCTCCGTGTTTCTCTCCAGCAACATTCCTGCGAAATGATCCTTAATAAGCTCCGAATCTCTCCAGAGCTACGAAAAACAAAAGGGGATCGGTTTGAATTTGAGGCAATCATCATCAGCTCTGAGGAACATGGACCTTAGGGACGGGTATCGAACCAGCCGGACCTTCAGCTGGCACACAGGATCCTTTAAACATCATAAACATCATTTAACCAAAAGCCATACAGATAAAGTTTGGCAAATGTCGTGCTTGGAAATTTTATAAATAAGCATAAAAAGTTACACAATCCATGAAGAAACAGACTGAAGTTGCAACGTGTGGGCACCATGGTCAGGTGATACCCAGAGAAGCACTGAGACTTGGGCTTCATGGTTCCAATGTACCTAGAGAGCTGGGCTTCAAGGTGCCAGTGTGCCCAAAGCTGTATGAATTACACTTAACAATGCCAACTTAACAATCTACCAAAAACTGGACTACAGAATGCCAATGTACCAAGAGACGAACAAGTTAAACTTAACAATGCCAGTTTAACAAAAAGTTGAGCTTAACAATGACAGCATACAGAGAGCTGAACTTATCTATGCCAAGGTACAGAGACCTGAACTTGATAATGCCAGCGTACAGAGAGCTGAACTTACCGATGCCAGGGTACAGAGAGCTGAATTTATAAATACTAGGGTACAGAGAGCTGAATTTATAAATGCCAGGGTACAGAAAGCTGAGTTGAACTTAAAGATGAGCTGATCTTAGTGATGCCAGTTTACTTAGAACTTAAAAACGGCAGTGTACCAAGAGCTGAATGCCCACTGGGATTAACGTCCATGTCAAACTCCACTCTCTCAGATATGACTAATGTTGTTCATGTGCCACCTGACCTGACTGGAAGGACCTCTGGGCTGGGCTTCATGGTGCCAGTTTATCTAAAGAGCTGGGTTTCATGGTACAAGTGTACCTAAAGAGCTGGGCTTCATGGTGCCAGTGTGCATAAAGAGCTGGACTTCATTGTACCAGCATACCTAAAAAGCTGGGCTTCAGTGTGCCAGTGTAACTAAAGAGCTGAACTTCATTGTACCAGCATACCTAAAGAGCTAGGCTTCATGGTGCCAGTGTACCTAAAGAGCTGGACTTCATTGTACCAGTGTACCTAAAAAGCTGGACTTCATTGTGCCAGCGCACATAACGAGCTGGATTTCATGGTGCCAGCGTACCTAAAGAGCTGGATTTACTTGTGCTAGTACATCTAGAGAACTGAACTTAACAATACCAGGGTACAGAGAGCTGGCCTTAATGATGCCAGCGTACAGAGAGCTGGCCTTAACGATGCCAGCGTACAGAGAGCTGAACTTAGCAATTCCAACTCCCCTCTCTCAGATATGACCAATCTTGCCCATGTGCCACCTGACCAGACTGGAAGGATCTCTAGGCTGGACTTCATGATGCCAGTGTAACTAATGAGCTGGACTTCATGGTGCCAGTGAATTTAGAGTACTGAACTTAAAAAGGGCAGCGTACCAAGAGTCGAATGCCCTCTGGGATTAATGACCATGTCAAATTCCCCTCTCTCTGATATGACCAGTCGTGCCCATGTGCCACCTGACCTGACTAGAAGGACCTTTGGGATTCAGACCTGAGTCCCCATGAGTGTCGACTGGCAACTTAGACCACTGCCAACCCTAGCACCTGGCATCATATTCATTTTGGGAATGAGAAGATGTTAGAGATCTTCGGCTGTGTCCCAAATCACCTTCTACCAGCTTTTCTGGTACAAGCCAGCACTTCATACGGCCTTGGTACGTATTTAAAGTAACAATCAGTAGCCTATTGAGTAGCATTCATTGTTTATTGATTATCCAGTCTGTTGTATAGAGTCGGTTTCTGTTGCTGTGAGCAAATCTGCATCGATATAAAGAAATACAAAAAAAACAAACCAAGATCAGGACGTTCCTGCACCTTATAAATCTCAGCACGGAGCCGTTAATCTAACCCCAGTCCACATGTTCCCCATCTATCTTTATTTCTTTGGTTCTTCTTACGTTTTTCCGTCAAAAAAACAAACAACATATTTGTTTCTGGTGACGGGTGAAACTTTAAAACACTACAAGCACCTGCTTCAGATTCCTGTGGTTCAGACGATGAGTTCTGTTTCCCTACGGATTCCAGATAAACAACAACCTAAAATGATCTGTCTACTTACGAAGGAAGAGCAGAACCGTCATCTGTACAAATAAGAGCACAAGAATAACATGAAACATTAAACGGAGCAGGATTTTCGGGTCAAGAAGAAGCCATTAAGAAAGTCACAGATCTCTCAGAAAGGGATCAACCTCAACGTCTCACCTCAAGCTTCAGATCTATGAAATTCAATCTCCAGAAACTCTGTCTGACCTCCACTGGAGATGATTTATTTATCTTTGATACTCTTCTTAAAGAAGAAGAACACTGAAGAACCTTTGAAGAATCCCTGAGGAACCTGATGGATACCAGTTCCAGAACATAGGACCTTCCAAACACCTGTGCACCTGAAACTCTAGACGCTTAGGCCTCCTGAACCTGGAGCTCCAGATTCTCATATTACTAGACACCTCAAGCTCATTTGGAGACACTTGGAGTTCCAGACGCTTGAACGCTTGAGCCCTCTGGAGACTTGTGCACCTGGCGCTCCAGATGTTTCAAGCCCCAGACACAAAGTCCTAGAATCTGCAAGATCCTTCAGATTCTTGGATTTCCAGACACCTCAAGCTTGCTTGGAGACACTTGGAGCTCCAATCGACTGGATTCTTGAGCCATTTGGACATTTGAGGCTTTAGATACCTTGTGTACCAGATACTTCAAGATCCATACACGCTGAGCTTCAGGCACTTTGAATCCAAGAAGCCTTGAGCATCAGACTCTTGGATTTCCAAACATCTCAAGCTCACTTTGAGAAAAACACTCAGAGTTCAAAACACTTGAACTGGAACATCCAGGTGCTTCAAGCCTCAGGTGCATTGAGTCCCAGATGCTGTAATCTCTCAGGAGCTACGCTTTTGCAATGGTACCATCATCTGCTTCATTCTGCTCCTAAACACAGTAATCACAGTGAGATTCTACTAGCAGTTCTTGCCTTCTAACTTTCCCTACTTTCCTAGCACCTGGCTTATTTGAAGGTTTTTCTTGAGGAGCAAAAGTTCATTCCTAAGTAACTAATCAACTGATACCGAGAAATCCCATCACTGTAGAGAGCATAAATCAACTCTGAACAGAGAAACCACGCTGATTTTCCAAGAGTGTGCGCAACTTAACGAGAAGAAAATCCATGTGTAAATCTGCCAGCGCCTTCCTCTGAGTCAGTCCTGTCCAAGATCTCCGATATCTACTGGAATCATTGTGGCGTCAGTCTTGAGAGAAGGTCATACCACGACCGAGAGCATAAAAATGTTTCCAGATTATCTGAGGAACAGTCATAGCTGGTGTACAGATCAAAACACACCTGATATCTGAAACACAACCATCCAAAGAACCACTGTGAAACTCTTTTCAGAAGCAAAGCTCATCAGAAGCTGAGCAGTTTCTACAGAATAAGCATCTACAAAACTGCAAATCAGCCCTTCTGTGGTCCAAACACATGGATGCTTGAGGCTTCAGACACCCTGCATTCCAGATACTTCAAGCTCCACACACTCCAAGGAACCTGGAGCTCCAGACTCTTGGATTTCGAGATACTCCAAGCTCACCTGGAGACTTTTGCACTTGGACCCTCTGGATGCTTGTAGCTATGGAATCGTGGAGCTCAAGGCACCTAGAGTTCCTGATACCTCAAGTTCCATACACGTTCAGCTTCAGATGCTTCGATTCCTAGGAACCTGGAGCTCCAGACTCTTGGATTTCCAGACACCTCATGCTGACTTATCTGAGTCATCACTCACAGTTTGTCCTTAGTAAATAATTCATGCTCGGATACTACAAAAGTAAAGTATGGCATTCCTCAGGGCTCAGTGTTGGGACCTCTATTATTTACTCTTTACATTCTACCATTAGGGAATATTATTCATAAACATGGAATTCATTTCCACTGTTATGCAGATGATACACAGTTCTATATATCAGCCAAACCAAACAAAATCATCAGACTCAGTAAGATTGAGGATTGTATAAACGACGTAAGAGACTGGATGCCATGTAACTTTCTCTGAACTCAGATAAAACTGAAGTATTACTTGTTGGTCCGATGGCTGAAAGGGAGAAGTTGACTGATCTAGTGTTAAATATTAACGCTTTCTCTGTCACCCCCAGCTCAGTAGTAAAAAATTGTAATATCTCAAAAATAAGAAATATACTTTCTGTTAATGATGCTGAAAAACTGATCCATGCATTTATAACTTCAAGGTTAGATTACTGTAATGCCCTTTTTGCTGGTTGCTCTGGTAGATCAATTAACAAGCTCCAGTTGTTCCAAAATGCAGCAGCATGAGTGCCTACTAGAACCAGGAAGTCTGATCATATTAGTCCCATTCTATCATCTTTGCACTGGCTGCCAATTAAATTTCGTACTGATGATAAAATCTTATTAATAACCTATAAAGAGCTTCACGGCCTGGCGCTGCAGTATTTGGGCACTAATTCAGCAATATAACCCATCACGCTTACTTAGTTCACAAGGTGCAGGGTTACTTGTAGAACCTAGGATTAAGAAAGTCACTGCAGGGGGAAGAGCGTTCTCATACATGGCCCCTAACCTTTGGAAGAGCCTCCCTGTCACTGTTCGCGATTCAGACTCACTCATGATCTTCAAGTCCAGATTAAAAACACACTCATATACCCAGGCCTTAGAGTAGCCTTAAAATACAAGGAAGGTCTCTCTTTAAGTTTAAGTCATTATTATGAATGTTTACTTCATATCACACTTTTAACCCTTTTTGTGTTCCTCTATTTCTGAGATGGCCCTGCTCTGGGTTTTGCGTCCTGGGGATGTAGCCCACGGATTCACCGCTACAAGGACAACGCTGCCTGTCCTCAGTGCCTCCATCAGCCTGAGGATGAAGCCCTTAGATCCAGTGCTGCAGTAATGCCTTTCCTACTCATCTGCAGAACGTTCTGTAATCCTGTGTTGACTCTATCTGTTCCCTTCCTCAAACCGCTACTCAGCACCCATCAGAGGGTAAGAACGTCCCTCCCCTCCTCCGGTTCCACTGAGCACGCATTTCCAACCAATCTTTCCCATCGAGGACACAAGAACCGGCAGTGACCAACTGTCCCAACTCGCTCATTCCTTACTCTATTATATTCAATATTTATACTACTATTTTATATGGTATATTTCTTTCTCTACTTTATAATACTCCATATTATATATATTTTACTTGATTTCATCTTAGCCTGTATATTATTCTATTCTAATTTTACATTGGGTATTTTCTTTACATATATTCTTTAATTCTGACATTAACATCCAGACTAGCCAAGGAGGATGGGTCCCTGTTTGAGACTTGGTACTCCCAAGGTTTCTTCCATGTAAGATTTGGGGAGTTTTTCCTTGCCACTGTTGCCTCAGGCTTGCTCAGCGAGGGCTCTGAGCCGATATGTTTGTAAAGCTGCTTTAAGACAGTGCTGTGTTGTAAAAAAGTGCTGTTTAAAAAAATTTGACTTGAGTCCTCTGGATGCTTGAAGCTTCAGACACCTGAGGTTCCAGGCATTTTGAGCTCAAGACATGTGGAGTTCCAGGCCCCTGGACACTTGGACCATCCGGACACCGCTGCACCTGGAGCTCCAGATGTTCTAATGCCGAAATGCTTAAAGTTCTAGAAACCGCAACCTTCAGACTCTTGGACTCTTTGATCAAACTGCAAAGCAGCCCTTTTTAGATCTGAAACGCTTCACTGATCTCAAAACCCTCCAAAGAACCCTGAGGAAGACTCTCAGAAGGTCCAGACCGGAGCTGTCACACGCCCCCCTGCAAGTGTGTGAGCATTTAGGAAGTTCTTACGAGCTCCTGATCTGAGCAGTTACTACCAAACACACAGCCACACCAATTCCAACATCAGAGAGTCTCAAAAAGGTTCAACACAGATCTGATACCCAACCACGAACCGTTCAGGAACTCGCTTCCTCCCGCTCACACGCGCGCTCTAGCCTGGCTGTTCTTACCGCGCCTTCGTCCGGTTCCTCCTGCTCGTAATCGTAGTAGTCGTGGCTGGTTTGGAAAGCGAGGTTCCTGTAGAGCAGCGCCGAAAACGCAAAGCACACAGTTACTCCAAGAAAGCGCATCTTTTTTTTAAAAAGAAAGAAGGATTAAATCCAGCCCCGAATCTCGTGAGAGAACTTCCTCCGTGCTTTTCGGGGGAGCGATCTGCAAGCAGTTCAGGAGGCGAACGTGCACCGGAGTAATCCCAATCGATCCCGTGATCCCGTCCGCGTGCGTGAAGCTCCGGATCCGAGTCTCAGCGTCCGCGTGGCATCACGTTAAACGAGCCGGGGGGCTTTGGGTTCTCCCTCCAGTTCAGTAACGCCTGATCTCCCGCGCTCTCCGTCTCTCCACCGCGACTGATGCAGCGCGCAAACTTTACCGGACAGAAATAGGATCCGAGGCACGCGCACTCGTCCACACCCCCATCACCCTCCCTCCTCTTTCGGAGAGCCGAGGAGAGACCACCCACCAACTTACAGACAGGCTCATGTGGACCCGCCGTTAATCAGGCTCCAACCATCCCCAAAACATCTAATGCAATTAATGACCCACGGAAATGAATTATAACACAGCATTTAGAATTTACCTTAGAATTACTCAAAGAAGGAATGCCATCATGGATCAATCACACTGAAATCTCTCAGCCGGATCAATAAGACTGATATCTGTAAGCAAAATCAATGACATTGATATAAATCATCCCTATCAAAACGATTGATATCTATCAGCTTTAACATTATAGTGATATCTATTAGTCTGGATCAATAACATTGATATCTATCAGTTAGATAAAAAGACTGATACCTATCAGCTCTGGATCAATAACATTGATATCTACAAATAAAACAGTGTTCATAACATAAAATAACATAAAAAATAGTTTAAAAAAATAATTGTTAAAAAAAATTATAAAATAAAAAGGACAATACAAACCAAAAAGAAAAGGTAAACAGTATACAAATAAAACAGTGCTCATAACATAAAATAAAACAAAAATAGGTTAGAAATAGCATAAATAGTAAAATAAATAAATATGGCAATAAATAATTATAAAACAATACATAAAATTAGTGTTTCTTATAATTTTTAAAATATAAAAACAATGAAATGAAAAAAAAAGTACAATACAAAAAAAAAAAAAAAAAATTAAATTGTACATAAAATAAAAGTGTCCATAAAATTAAATTAAATTAAAAAAAGTAAATAAAATATTTAACACAAATAGTAAAAAATAGGTGTAATAATGAATAAATAAAAAACATTTCATAAAAGTCAGACTGAATACATAGGTTTTTAATTTTTTTTGAAAATGTAAATATTTATTAGTCAATAATTATCAGTTCAATCAATCAATCAAACTTTATTTATATCGCACCTTTTAACAAATAACATTGAAATTAAAGGTGTTTGACAGTAGATTGACAAAAAACACAAGTTTTAAGATAAAAATAAAAACAAAAACTAGGATGACAAAAAATAAGTAATAAAAAAAAATATTGAAAATACAATCAAAAAAGAAATTAAAACAGTATATAAAGTACAAGTGTTCATGAAATAAAATAAAATAAAATAAAATAAAATAAAGATATGTAAGTAAATAATATAAATATTAAAATAAATCAGTGTGATGATATATAATTATAAAACATTACATATAAAAGTCAGACTGAATAAATAGGTTTTTAATTTTCATTTGGAAATGTCAATATTTCTCTATCATCCGGTTTGATGTTGCCTCAAAGCTGCTTAATAAATATTTAGATCCATATCCCTAGCTGAGCAAAGCTGGAGAGACAGTGGCAAGAAAAAACCTTCAATGCTTTAATATGTTAAATAAGAAAGAAACCTCAGGAGAAGCAAAACTCAAAAAGGGTCCCAGGGTCAGACTCGGGATTTTTATTAGGAATAATCCGAAGGAAAACTTTTGCCAGGCTGTTTATTTAAATTCTGAAACCCGATAACTTGAGTGCTGCACACACACACACACACACACACACACACACACACACACACACTTATGGTTCTGTACGGTACATTGGAGGGCACATTTCTCCTAAAGCTCAGGAATGCAGCTCCGCTCTCAGGGACTTTAATATGATCACTGGCACGAGTACGAATTCATGAAAGGGTCAGTCGAGGGCACGAGCTGTTACTTCAGACAAAGTGTGCCAAGAACATACCCCCCACCGTCACACAGAATTCTGACCTTACCATCTGAACGTCACAGCCTGTGTGGATTGTAGCCTCGGTTACCTGTTCTTAGCTGGCAGGAGGGGCACCTGGTGGTCTTCTGCTGCTGTAACCCATCTGCTTCAAGCTTTGACTGTAGAGTTGTTGTTCAGAAATGTTCTTCTGCATACCTCAGTTGTAACGAGTGGTTATTATTATACAAACACATGTGGTCAAAAGTGTTGGGACACAAACCATCATGTGGTCAATAGTATTAAGACACAAACTCGCACACAGATAAAAGTATTAGGACACAAACCCACACATGGATAAATGTATTGTGTGGGTTAAGTATGTGATTTTTTTTGCCTCAAAACTATACACACAGGACGCAGTGCAATTTTAGTTTAGTTTTGCCCCCTGGTTTAATATTTTGTCTTAGAGAAAAAAACAGACAACAGAAAAAATGTGTTCTTTAAGTGATGAAGATGGCCTTTTAATGCTCATATAAAAAAGCAAACGCAGATATCAGGAACGTCTGATTTTAGAAAGAAAGAGAGAAAGAAAGAAAGAAAGAAAGAAAGAAAGAAAGGAACATGAAGAGTTTCGACGTCTCATACATTTTTAGCGTGGCACCATCATTAGATTTAGGAGATCTATAATTATAGATCAAGATGAGGCTTCTACTCAAATATCATTTATTATTAATGATGAATAATATTGGTATTATTTATTATTTTTATTAGCATCATCCCAAACCTGAACATTTTATAAGAGGAGAGGGAAGAACAGGAGACCAAATAGAACCCTAGTCTAGTTCCAAGTATGAAAATACAGGAGCTGCTTCAAATCGAAAATTCGCGGAAATTGAACAGAGGGCGAATAGAATAGCGTCGCATTCTCGCATTTCTTTTTTTCTTGTGTGTGTGTGTGTGTGTGTGTGTGTGTGCGCATGTTGGGGAGGTCTCATTCTCACAAACCCTTCGACTGCTCCTATACGGAAACTGAGGAACAATGACGAGAGCGGAGCGGCGGTGCTTTTGGTAAGCGCTGGCCCCTGATAAAGCTGGAATTTGTCACGTCCTCTTCCGCTTCAGCGGCCCAGAGACACGTTGAGGGAGGAGGGGCGAGTCACCAGAGGAGTCAAACTCAAACTGAGCCTCACAAAGTTTTGGCACCTTCCTGGAGGATCCGGCAATGTTTATTATGTAAGGTCTCATTATGTGCATCATTAATCTGAGGGACTGTGGTAGCCTAGCGGTTATGGTACTGGACTATGGCCCAGAAGGTCCAGGGTTCAAATCCCACATCTGCCAGGCTGCAACTGTTAGGTCCTTGAGCAAGATCCTAAACCCACAATTGCTTGAATTGTAAGTCGCGCTGGATAAAGTTGCTCTGCTAAATTACATAAATGTAAATGTAGATGAGTATTGGGACACAAACCCACATGTGGCCAAAAGCATTAGGACACAAACCCACATGTGGCCAAAAGTACTGAGACACAAACCCGCTCAAGGCCAAAAGTATTTGGACAAATGTATTAGGACACAAACCCAGTCCAGTCCCAGTGGGGTCCATCCCTTACAGCACCCCGATTCAAAAAGTAAAGTCGTTTGTGAAAACAAATAAATGTGAGGCATTTCTGCACAGTTTATTACTTGTTACTTAAAATGCTAAAAACATTCAGAAGTTTCCACACCATTAAAATATCATATAGTGATGGGGGCACCCTGGTCTGTGTTACTGGACCACAAACCAAGTGCCCGACCCTGAGTAGGCCCTGTAGCTTGGAGTCTACCCTGTGCCAGATCTGGTGTCTTGTCTGTGCCATCGGGCATCATGCTCCTTATTCTCACACCGGAAATTTCTCTTGTTCTCTTGTTGTCAGATCTTTCTGACAGACCTGGGGAAGTAACATACCCAACATCTCACCAGGGGAAGCATAGGTGCCCGATGGCACAGAGAAAGGACCGGGTCTGATCTCGGGAAGAGACCAAAGACCAGGCACGTTAAGAATCAGAAGGTAATTATTTACAACCATCAAACGTCCTTATCAAGAGCAACTAAAGGCCAAAGGGGCCTGGAACACACAACCTAGGGTTGCCAAGTGCCAAATTAAAGGTGCCCAGGTGGCACCTTTATCTAACCCAGGAGAAAGTGTAGCTAAAACTGTGAAAAAAATGGAAATAACAAAAAAAAAAAAAAATCAATCGACAGTCAGACTCCACACAATCAGTAAGAAAAAAACTCGCAAAGTTTGTTAAGACAAACTCTAATGTTTTAAAGAAACTAAAACAGAATATAAAACAAAACATTTTTCTTAAACTAAAATAAAACAATATCATATAAAATAAAAAAACTAAATAAAATAAGTCAATAACATAAATAGTAAAAAAAAATCTATGTGATAATAAATAATTATAAAACATTACTTAAAAGCCAGACTGAATAAATAGGTTTTTAATGAATTTATTTAAAATAAATAGCGTAAACAACAGTAAATTCAAATTCAAAATGAGTCTGGCTCAAAGCAATGATAATATTTGAGAACTTTAATTTTTTTAGGAGAATTGCATTTAAGAACATTCTTACGAACTTATTAGTGTTTGTCTTAAGTACCTTGGCAAGTTTTTTCTTAAGAAAGCTTTTATGCATCTGGAACCTGATTTTCTGCAGTCATCGGATTATGAAGCGCTTTTAAACACACTTACTGTTTCTAAATGAGAGAACTGATCCCAGCGGGTCTGACATTTCTGTCCCAGAGGTGAAGGGGGCGGAGCTTTTAGAGCCTTTGAAAGGGAAACATGTTGAAATGGAGATAAGAGAGCGCCTTTTGTTTAGGAACTGACACTCAGACACAATTAACTGAGCAGAAAAAGCAGCAAACAGCTCCGGCAGATAACTAACTTTCTCCAGAAGTTCATAAGTGTGTGTGTGTGTGTGTGTGTGTGTGTGTGTGTGTGTGTGTGTGTGTGTCTGCACATGTGGGTTGGAGTACTAGGCCGATTAATGACTTTGCTTATTAATGACTTAGGTTATTGCTTTTGAATCTAGTTTTAGTCATTTTATTCACAACGTGTGCTTAATCTTACGCTTCCCACACATTAAGACAGGAGGAGAACATGCAAAATACACACAGGCAGCAACAGGGCTGGGACTCGAACCTGTGCCTTTGGGCACAGCTCTAACCCCCTGAGTGTCCATGCCAGCCTTTAACTTTAAGCCTGAAAGACTGGAATATATTCCTTGTGGTTCTCTGGGGATGCACGCTGGCACCTGGTGAGTTTTGTATGTTCTCCCACATTCCAGAGACGGGCACTCTGATGTGTGGCACATCAGCGACCGCGTCAGGAGCTCTGGGTACAAGGGTCACGAAGTTCTGGGGGATTTGACCCTCGAACTGATGTATTTACAGAGCGAATCATTCTCGCCCAGCGACTTTGCAATGCGTGTCACACACACACACACACACACACACACACACACACACACACACACACACACACACACACACACACACACACACAGACGGTGTCATTCATATGGAAATCCGTCCTGGGAAGTTTACATTTGGCTTGAATGGGGATTATCCCGTCTCACGCTCTGCTAAACCCAGCAGATCCAGAGCATCTTCAGCCGAAGCAAAAGTATTCGTTCAGAATCAACCTTCTCCCATCTCATGCTCGCCCGGGCACAGGCTTTTTGAATCGATTTATTTTTTGATGCACTTTATCAACCAGTTTATTTTTCTTTTTTATTCAGGCACCTAATAAAGCCCATACATGAATCCAAGGTTTATACTTGAAGCGTCGCAAGCGGCACGAGGGTGCATGTGTCAAAAATGATGCCAAAAAGTCGAGGAAAAGTATAGCTTGGGTTAAATACCATGATTTACTGCAATATTACCATGTCTAAAAACAGAAAGAAAGAAAGACGAAAGGAAGGAGTGAAGGAAGAATCCTGAACACCTCAGAAATATTCTCTCAGAATTTAGTTACATGCAAAATCAACCTTCTCCCGTCTCACGTTCGGCCGGGCATGGGGTTTCATACGTGGCATATTTTTAGGTATCTGTACTTTACAGTTACAGATTCTCAGATGCAAAATCTGCACTTTAAACTCAGTTTTCAAACAGGATCATTACTTCAGCTTTTATAAATCAATTTATTTTATTTATAATGCCACTTTTAGACTTCTAATTGAGTAAAATAGCTTATGTAAACCAAACTTCAGCTTTCACTGAGGGATTTTTTTATCAGATTAGTAGTACTTTTACTTAAGTAAAGAACTTGTGTACTTCCGCCACATTTAATTGACACTTGGAGCTCGTGCTCGCCATGCCATGTACGGCTGTAAAAACACTGCGCAGAGGAGTTCCAGATTTTCTTCAGGTGGAAAACATGTTTTTTTTTTTTGTACAGCGTCAGAACTTCAAAGAGTCTGACCTTCGCTTTTATGCGACACCATGTTTAAAGCAGGTGCGCAAAGAATAGAAGGCTGCATTCTTGTAGTGCGAATGAGCCCAAATATCAAGCTGTCTGCCCGGTATGCTTCATGAAACATGGCACCAAGAGCATATAGCTCTTATTAGGATTTCTTCCCCATGGTGCCATTTTGGAATCATTTGCTTTGGCTATGGCATATATTATCGAACAGATTTGATCCATGTCTCTTGCATGATCCTTTATGTTAAACAGTTCTCACCTTTTGGAGAACAGCTCTGGATCGTCTGCCTCTGATTCTTTTCTTTAATCTTCCTAAAGAGTCGGAGTAAGAAGCACACCTTCTGCGCCATCACAGTCCCGAAACCCACATGGGGTCTCAGTCAGCTGTGATTTGATGTTGTTTTCTTACATCAATGTCAGAGAGAAATGTGACGTTGCCCCGCAGCCCAAACGCTGTTCTTCTCGTGCTGGACCTCCCCATGCTCCAACGTGGTGCAACCAAAATTTAGTAGTGCTGAGGGAGCGAGAGGCACCGTTGCATAAGTACTTCGAGTCATTATCATTTCAGCCTGTGATTAGATCATCGAAAAATGTTCTCGTTGTGTAAGGGAGAGAAATCGCTCCCCGAGGACAATTACACACCGGGTCTGGATACGGTCAGCTCCGGAATTACTGGCACCCTTCTCCCAATGCGTGGCAGAGATCGGATCTCTAATGGTATGGTTGTTCTAAATAATACCCTTATTACCCTACAAACCCCCATCAATCATCTTAATGCTGCATCTCAGAAGTGTACATGACCTTTACCAAGGGCCCTGACCCAACCCCAGAACATGACAAAACCTGGCTTTTGCACTTGTTCCTCATAACAGTCTGGCATCTGTTTCTTCGACCAAAAAAAGATCTGTGATACTGATGGGTCTGAGCACAATCCCCGTCCGCACTGTATGATGGTCCATCCCAGATGCCTCCGAGCCCAGAGAAGCCGACGCCGCTTCTGGACATGGTTATAACATAAGGCTACTTTTTAGCACAGTAACGTTTTAAGTGGTATCTGTGAATGTAACTCTGTATTGTAGAGCTTGATAAAGGTTTGATAAAGGAATCCTATAAGATTTTGATTTTGTGTTGTAATGCAGGAATAGCTGTGAGGTCCAAGAACAAATTTGTCTCGAGGGCACTTTGCCTTGTGGTCCAAAAACTGTGTTGTATGGTCCAAGAAATTGTCTTGTTGTCGAAGGTCAACTTTGACTTGTGGTGTAAAGGAGGATTTTTCTTGTTTTGCAAGAAGGACACTGTCTAGATATGCAAGGACATATTTTTCTTTGTTTGGGTGGTCCAAAGAAGAATGTGTATTGTTGTCCAATGATGACTTTGTCTTGTGTTGCAAGAAAGGTGGTGACAACCCTTTTGGGGTTGTTAAGGGCTTGTTATGCTAAAGGTAATATCTGGAAAATCTGAATTTAAAATTTGACTGAATTTGTTCGGACACCACCCTCTCTAACAGCCTAGCTACAGGGGGGAGTTTGGAGATCGGTGGATCATGGTCATGGGCGATAAAGTAGACAGAGGGGCGTGGGCTGGGTTTAGCCAAATGTGTTTAGGATCCAGCAAGGGTGGATACTGCTTTGGTACCAAATCATAATTACAATCACCTGTTTGACATCACATCATTATTGACCTCATTAATAGCTCTAAATGTCCTCCGTCCCAATGTTTTTTGGAACGTATTTCAGGCCTGAAATGCAGGAATGGATGTTTATTAACAAACGAAATCAAGTGGTTGAAATCATTCCTACATAGTGTGTTAGTTACGTAACGGCTTGGCGCTGGAGCAAACGTCGGTCGCGCCTCTTAAAAGCAGTGTTGTTAAATGCTTCAAACGAGACCACTCTGCGTCACGGGAAAGTTGCCGTTTAGCGTGATTTGTGGAGATCCGGTACCTGAGCCCTGGCCTCGCCCTGGAACCACAAACACAACCCAAACTTACCCATACCCTCAAACACAGCGTGCCTTTTCGCGGCTCGGGGTTAGGCAACACCGAGCGTCGCTTTAATGACCTGCATATCATTACGAGGCGAGTCAGAAGTTGTCCCGGTGCCAGCGCCTGGCTCTGTTGATAGGGCTGGACGGGGTCCTGCGCCGGCGCCCGCGTGAATGGGAGAAAACGACCCTTCCAGAATGGCTAAGGAGATGCAGACGAGGAGAAAGAAAAGTGACAGAGAAAGAGAGCGAGGCAGACCGAGGAGGTATGTAGGCCATTTCCCATGAACGGCTGCCAGGTTCTGTGGGTCTAATCCCCCGAGCGTACAACAGCCAGCATTTCAGGACCTTGCTTAAGTAACGAGGAATTCTTGACTCAAGACTGAATTTCTTCACCATTTCCTGAATCCCGAGCGTCTCAGCGTGTTTAATTATCAGGAACGAAGCCTTCTAATTCGCCACAAGTCATTCGATGATACCTGTGAGCACACCACGCTTAATCTGGTGGCATCCAAAATCTGTAAAAGATATTTTCTGGCAAGCTGATAAAAGTGTTAATGGAGTACCTCAAGCATCAATTCTCGTCCCTTCCTTCTTTCACCCTTCCCAGCACATTCCAAGAGCTTCTTTGCTTCTCTGGCTGGTGTCCAGTGATACAGGGACGATTCTGGCACCTTTCCCTTTCCACAACAGATTTGAACTTTCGGAGGTCTTTACTGACTCCTCCACTCTTTGGTGCATTGACCTTTAGGACAAGAAGCAGTATAAAAGGTTGGAGAAACCAAAGTGCTAAGACCCAGTGACTCAAGGTCCGTAAAAGTCATTGGACGCCATTTTGACCTTTTAAACATATTATTGTGCGGCTGGATCAGAGCTCTGGATCTTTTCTCTTCTGGAAAGGAAAGAACAGGTTTATAGGTTCAAACCTTCCAGGAGCTCATCAGAGTTACTGACTGTGGGTTTGAGAGAGCCAGGTTAACGTTGTGTGTTGTGGTGCATGATGACTTTGTTTTGTGGTGGAAAGAGACGACTCTTTGGTGGACCGAAGACATTACCTAGCGTTATAATTAAAGACATCTTGTTCTAATGGCATAATGAGACTTTGATTGGTTGTCCAGTTATGATATCGTCTTGTGGTTTAAGGATTTTGTGTTCTGATGCAAGAACAGATGTGTGGTCCAAGGGCAAATTTGTCTCGCGGACTAAGAAAGACTGATGGTCCAAAAACAACCATGTTGGAAGGTCCAACAAAGAAATTGTCTTGTTGTGTAAGGAGGACACTGTCTTGTTATGCAAGGACATATTTTGTGGTCCAAGAATAACTTTGTCTTGTTGTCCAAGGATGACTTTGCTTGTCTTCTAAAAATGACTTTTTTGGTCCAAGGAAGACTCTTTCTTTGGGTACAAGGACAAATTTGTCTCGTGGGCAAAGAAGGACTTTGTATTGTGGTACAAGGATATTTTTTGGGTGGTCCCAGAACACCTTATTCTATTGTGGTACAGTGAGGACGTTGTCTTGTTGACCTTCGTCTTGTGATACAAGAACCACACTCTGTTGTTGTCCAGGTGCGACTTTGTCTTGTGGTCCTAGAAGGAAATTGCATTTTGGTCAAAGGTAGAATTTGTCTTGTTGTTCAAGGGCAACTTGGTTTGTGGTAAAAGGATGACTTTGTTTTGTCCAAAGGAGAATTTGTCCTGTTGTGCAATAAGGACAGTGTCTTGTTGTCCAGGGATGACTTTGCCTTGTGGTACAAGGACAAAAGTATCTTTTGGTTGAAGAAGGACATAGTCTTTTGGTCCAAGGTAGAATTTGTATTGTGGTACAAGAAAGGTGCTGTCTTGTTGTCTGGGGATGAATTTGTTTTGTGGTCCAAGAATGGCTTAGTTGTGTGGTGCAGGAATGACTTTGTCTTGCAGTGCAATGTAAATATATCTTGTGATAGAAGAAGGACATTGTCTTTTGTCGACATGTGAATTTGTATCGTGGTACAAGAAGAGCATTGCATTGTTGTGAAAGGGTGTGTTTGTCTTGTGGTCCAAGAAAGAAAAAGGCACCACGGTGGTGCATGTGGTTAGTGCAGTTGCCTCATAGCTCTGAGATCCCGGTTCGAACCCGACCTCAGAGTGGAGTTTGCATGTCCTAAGTGTGGGTGCACTTCAGGTGGCTCGATATCCTCTCACAGTCCAAAGACATGCATAATGTTAATTGGTCACTCCAAACTGGTCTATGGCTAGTGTAAATATGACCTTGTTTTAAATAAACCCAAGAAAGAATTTGTTATGTAGTCTTATATTTACATTTAGACGTTTAGCCGACGCCCTTATCCAGAGCAACTTACAGCTGATAAAACCTTACAATTCAAGCCATTGTGGGTTAAGGGCCTTACTCAGGGCCCTAACACTGGCAGACTGGCAGAGGTGGGATTTGAACAAAGGATGCATTTGACTTGTGGTCTTAGAATAGCTTTGTTGTGTGTTTGATGGACAAATTTTTTGTGTGGTGCAAGAACAACGTCCTATTATGCAAAAAAATGAAGTTAACGCAAGACTAAATATAATATAATCCACTTATGAATACACTTTTTTTTTTTTTTTTACAAATGGTAGGTTTGGACACCAACTTGACCATCCTGATACAATCAGAGTAACATCATAGCTACGTGTGATTGCTCTTTCAGAAAACAAATCCTGCTCTTCTGTGCCTGCGGAGGAATCTCGTGATTAATCAAAATTCGACTTATTTGGAGAGAAGGGGAAACGTTATGTGTTGTGTTACCATGGAGATGTTTCGTGCCAGGTTGTACGGGTTCCAAATGAAACTCTGACGGGGGTCAGCCTCCACCGAGCGGCGCAGCCGGCGCTTAAACCCCCTCCGACCCGGTGGTGAACTTAACGACACGCGAGGAATTCTAATCCCTGAGACGTATGGAAGTCAAACAGGATTAAAGGTTGTGTCAAAACACAATTGTCCTCCTTAGTCCTAACAATAACACCAGATAAGGATCAGGAGGGCCTGAGAGTTTGTGTTAATTCCACCGTAATACGGATCCACATCAAACTGCTTCCAATGGAGTCTTACCTTTTAAGTACAGTATGAAGTTTGGGATGCGGTCCGACTGCTTTCTTTGGACTGAACTCGAGGTCGAACCGCTTTTAATGTGCCTATAAGGAGCCCAGACCGCAGGAAACAAAGCATGGGAGTCGTGACAAAATAAATAGAGAGAATTTCGGTAATCAGAACGAGAATCAGTTGTGAAAGATGGAATCAGTGTGTAATAAAGTTTCTGTGTTACACAGAAATGTCGTGAGAAGGGATTTATATGGGTTTAATGTAGGCAAGGGCTCAATGTGTTGTAACTGGAACTGCTGGCACCAGACACCGGGTTGCCCCTGAGCTTGGGCATCAATCTAGCTGAGTTTCTCTATCAACTTCCTTCTAAGTGCTTAACCAGATTTGATATTGCTTTTATATAAAACCTATAAACTGTGATTAATTATATAAACTCATGCTCATTTTGCTGATTTAATTCAGAATTCATTCTTCCATCAATGACGGTAAGCCATACTGGCCCAGATGCAGCAAAACAGACCAAAACTGTACCATTATTCTACCACCACCATGTTTCACAGATGGGATAAGGTAGTTATGCTGGAATGCAGGGTTTTCCTTTCTCCTGTTCCCTTTCTTTTGGTCACATCCATCCATAAAACTTTTTTTTTTTTTTTTTTTTCCCAATAAGCAAAGGTAAAAGTAGTTTTAATTCTTCCCACTACTAACCACAATCTTCATCGCTTCATGTCTCTCTGGATAGAGAGAATCAATTTTTTTATTTCAAAGTATTTATTACACATGATCCAACAAATCAGTAATGATAAGACAAAACCTGGCTCTCATTTTCAAGGTTTAATGTTGAATAATACGTTAGAACTTAAGACAAGACAATCTTTTTTCTATTCATAGTTAATCAGAATAACCAGACACCATATTAAAAGCAATCTCTTCTGCACGTTCACTTGGGATTAATTAAGTTCTATCCATCAATTACACACAATTAAAAACAATATTAATTTTTCTTAAATGGTTCTACTGTTTTTTTTTCCCATGTCGTCTCAGTAAACTTTCTAGAGGATGCTGGCTGTAAAACCTGAGCTGCACATTTGTCTGAGACGAATAAACCTACTCTCAGTTACTGTGGGCTTCCGAACAACAATAAATAATTTTATTATTTTTATTTTGCTTTATTAATCTCCGGAATGAAACTCTGTTTATACAACCGTTTACAGTTCGATTTTTACAAACAGTTGACAAGCCGGAGCCGAGGATAATGGCATCGTCTCAAATGACGTCCTCCGCCCTATCTAGTGCACTACGTCGGTAGATGAAATGGCAGAACCTCCACCCGATTATGCATTTATATTCACCAATTTATAGTTAGAAATAAGTAGCGCTCTAATTAGGGAATATGCGCCATTTGGGACATGGCCGATAGTCTGTTGTCAAGCTTCAGACTGAACGAACTGGCTAATTTAGCAAGCTAGCAAACGAAATAAAGCTTTTTAACGTACCTTTTCTGTACTTTTGGCGTTCTTTTCTTCACCCCGTCAGCCAAAGTTGTGTAGTTTCACGCATTTATATCCATCTTGTCGAAGTTTCTTATTATTTGGAAGCACCTTTATGCTTTTTTTTCAGACTGTGACTTGTTTTGAATGTGGCTGCTGCTTTCCATCCATCCATCTTTCTTTCTTTCTTTCTTTCTTTCTAAGTAAGCAGAACACCAGAAAACTCCCCTGGAACCCCAAATCTACTTTCACCCCTACCCATAACCTTCTGGATTGTTCATGTGCCAAATAATGAGCAGCTGTTCTTCTTGGAGAAGTTATTTTCTCCTCCTACAACATTGTTGTTCTCCTGATGGTGGACTCGTGAACATTAACATTAGCCACTCATGTAAGAGAGACCTTTAGTTGCTTAGAAATTACCCTGGGTTTCTTTGTGACCACATGAACTATTACACACTTTTCTCTTGGGGTGATCTGTGCTGGTCAGGCACTCCTGGAATGATTAGTGTATTAGAGATCTGTATTAGTGTCCAAACTCTAAACTGCTTATCCTAGGGTGCACATACTGTTAAGCACCAGTCCATGCATTGCGTTGCTGGATTATCAGGTACTGAACAAACACTCCTGATGCTTCGGAGTAAATCAGATTCAGACTCGGAGCTCTAACATGTGGAACGTTTATACGTTTGGCATGAAGCTGCGGATTCGCTTTCATTCCACTGTGACATAAAAAAGTCGTGTGGGTCTGAGCCCGGCACTGCACTCGTATATCCTGATTTTATATCGTCTCACGTAGAGGGTCTGCTCTAATCCACAAAAAAGAGAAAACAGGGGTAGCTCAGGGGTGCTCCAGCCTTTTTAACACAACACGTCTGTGATTTATATAAAGGATAAACGATTAAAGAACAAAATCAGTCTTTAGCTGTTCGTAATAAAAATCATGTGTCTAATTATGTGACTGTAATATCTGTGTGTTTGTGCTTTTGCTTGGTTTTTGAGAAGAGACAGAATGCAGGTGTTTTTTATTTTTTACACATGTGGCTTGTTTTAGCCCGCACGCCTTAACAGGAGTAACGATTTCCCTCTGCAGTACGTGCAGGCAGACTGAACGTTAAGATCCAGACACTGATACATTACGATAAATAATCTTAGAACTTACTGGCTTTACTACAGCAGACCTGGTCACAAGGTTTTGAAGAAAAGTCTAGACTCCTAATAAGCAAATATCCCATATGTACCAGAGCCCAAACTCTAAATCAGCAAGACCCCAACTGAGTCTAGACTGCAAATGAGCAAGGACCCAATAATGAGTTTAAACTCTAAATATGAAAGAACCCAAAATGACCAAATACCCCAAATCAGCAAGACCTCAGATGTGTCTACATCCTAAATGAGACAGAATTTTCAGAAACATTAGCAGTTTAGACAACAAATAAGAAATAAATAAATAAATAAAATAAATTAGCATGAGTCTAGACCTCTGATGAGTCTAGACCTCAAATGTGGAGTGATCACAAATAAGTATAAACCCCATAAATTAGCAGAGATTCCTCATTAGCAAGATCACAAATCAGTCTAGTCATCAGTGATCCCAAATTGATCTATGATTCAAATAAGATATATTTGAATTAGCAGTACAAAATCAAGCAACACCCAAACTGGCAGAGAATGAGACGTCTAATTGGCAAGATCCAAAATCAGTCTGGACAACAAATTAGCATAGACCCAAAATGTGCCTGGACCCAAATCCAGTTTAGACTCCAAATGAGCAAGAACCAAATGACTGAGACCCTAAGTAAACAGGACACCAAATCAGTTTAGACCACAAATGGACATTTGATCCAAATAAGATAATTTCTGAATTATCAAGAACAAAAACAAGCAATACTCAAACTGGCAAAGACCGAACCATTCAATTAGCAAGATCCCAAATCAGTCTAGACCACAAAGCAACAAAGAACCAAAATGTGTCTAAATTTCAAATGACCAAGACTCTAAGTAAGCAGGACATCAAATCAGTTTAGACCCCAAATCGGCAATAATCCCAAATGGATATTTGGTCCAACTAAGTCTAATCCTGAAATAGCAAGAACCCCAAACAAGCAACACCCAAACTGGCAGAGACGCCAAATTGGCAAGATCCCAAATCAGTAAAGACACCAAACTGGCAACAATCCCAAATAAGTCTGGACCTCTAATGAGTTTACGAGAACAAATTTCCCAATCTCTCAAGGCTGGTTAAATTGTTCAGTCCCCTTCTCAGCCTTTCGTGGTGTGAAATAAAGCTTTTTGGCCCTGTTGGCACTCCGTGCTGAGTAATGTAGTCGGTTATTTTTGGAGAGGCTTTGCTCCTTTTCCCTCCCAAACATAGCAAACCAGGACAGAAGATCCCGTGGGAGAGAAAGAGAAAGTATTTATAAATACCACACTTATTCTTCTGAGTGCATATAGAAAAGAAAACGGGATTAATGGGACCAGAAGACCTTCTTCCACTGCTCCGAGGTCCAGTCCTGACACTCGTGTGCCCATGGTAGGCACTGGACAGGGCCGAGCATGCTAAACACTCTGACTGGTCTGCAACAAGGCAGCCCCCGTACTCAGCAGGGGGCGCTGTAAGGTGTATGTTTTATATTTACATTTCATTTAATATTAAATAAATCAAACTTAATTTTCTATATTATTTGACAAATATTTACATTTACTTTACATATTTATGTAAATGTTAACCAAATATATTTAAAAACATCTAAAATATTATTTAAATAACATCTATACTTATTATAATATTATGTAAAAATAAATATAAAAATATATAATATTTAAATAAAATCAACATTTTAGTCTATTTAAACCTTGCATTTATTTTAACACATGAAAATAGCTATAATATAGTAATGTATTAAAATAAAATCAGAATCTACATTATACATTATAACATATTATGGGAAACAAATGATTTATTTTACACACACACACACACACACACACACACACACATATATATATATATATATATATATATATATATATATATATATATATATATATTAAATATAAAATTATATAATGTTATATAATAATCTAAATTTATATACTATTGTGCACATATTTATTTATGAAAATCATATAATATATAAATAATTTTTACATTCTTATAGTATAATATAAATATTAAACTTTAAAAATCAAACAGCATGACACCTAAATCTATTATATTATTATCTTAACAATAAATCGTTAAAAACCTTAGTGTATAACTAATATTTAAAAGTATTAAAATATAATATAAATAAGACATTAAGACAATAAGACATGTTATCTAAACACATTTTCAAAAGCTTAATATTATAACTAATATTTAAATGTACTATTGTGTAATATAAATGATACATCTTTGAAAAATTATATAATATATAAATAATAACTAAATGTATGATAATATTATGTAAATAATAAATGTTTAGAAATCAGGTCATATATAAATAATATCTAAGTTCACTAAGTATAATATAAATATTAAACTTTAAAATCATATATTATATAATATCTAAATGTTTTATGTTATTATGTAAACAAATCTTTAAAAATTTTAATGTTATATAACTAAAATTTCAATGTATTATTGTATAATATAAAATAACACATCTTTGAAAAAGTATATAATATTATATAAATAATATCTAGATGTATTATTGTATAATATGAATAACATGTATAATAATAAAAATGTTAGACCGTGAAGTTGATTCATTCCTCCACTCACTAGTCACACCAGGAAAATAAAAATAAAGAAGTAAAATGACATCATTTGTATCCCAGCGACTGTGGAAAACAGTAAAAGATCAAAGTGAGGTCACATGATGCAAGCCGAAAATAAATAAAGTCACAGCTCATTAACAGGGAGCGTTTATGGGCCTGTTTATTTCCAGGCAGACGCTGGATCACCTGCAGGGCTTTGGACCGGGGGAGGGATCCTCAGTCTTCATCAGTCACTCAGAGAAAGTTCTGGCAGCCTGATCCGATCACATGGGAGTTACACAACGTGTGCAGGCTTAAACACACACACACACACACACACACACACACACACTGCTGCACTGTGGCATGCCTCTACGATGCACTCGAAGACATTTCCCCCAGTGGACAGACGTTGAGAGGGGGAGCATCACTGGACTGAGAGCAGCAGGATGGTGGTTTTGATGAATCGCCTCCATCTGGGCCGTTCTGACCGAGCTGTTAGGAGGGGTTGGGAGCAGTGGTTTTATGGGGGCACACACACGGTGACCAGGCTCTGGACAGCCCAGACAGACCCCCACTAGAGAGAATCGTTTGATCCACCGACGAGCACGAGGAGCAGTTTGGTTATTCACCATCCAGACACAGGGGGCGCCTTCACTACAGACCCCTGTCTCTGCCCGGACCATTTCCAGGCAATAAAGGAAATTTGTTGTCACAGCACCCATTAGGCATCTTGCCTTCGTTTGCAATGGAAAGAAAGAAAGAAAGAAAAGAAGTAAACAAACAAAGGAAGAAACAAAAGACAGACAGAAAGAAAGAATGAAAAAACGAAAAGCAAACAAACAATGTAAGGAAGGAAACAAAAGAAATAAATAATGAAAGAAAAAAATAAGCAAACAAACAATGTAAGGAAGGAAACAAAAGAAATAAAGAATGAAAGAAAGAAAAAAAGAAAGAAAGAAAGAAAGAAAGAAGCAATCAAACAAAGGAAGGAGAAAAACAAAAAAAGGAGTAAGAAAAGAAATAAAGAAAATAGACTGGTGCAGAAACATGCAGACAGTGATGTCATGAAGTAGAAACCTGTTCTGCTACAGACTGGAACCGTTTGGTCTTTAGTGATGAATCCAGGATCTGTCTGGGATCTGATGATGGTCGGGTTTTAGTACGGAGGCCTTGTGGTTATGCTTCAGTCCTGCCTTTGTTGTGGAGCGACACACTGCCCAACTGCTGGGGTGATGATCTGGGGAGCAATTGACTAGGACAGCAGGTCACCCCTAGTAGTGATACGAGGGACACTAACAGTTCAGCGATATGTGCACGGCATCCATGTGTTGCCTCTCATGGCTGGGCTTCCAGCTGGCATTTTTTCAGCAGGAATCTTGTCCTGCCTGGTCGCCAGATTGATCTCCAACCGAGCACTTATGTGACCTGCTGGGATGCCAGATTCTGCAACCTATGAGTGTGCGGGATCTACAGGCCCAGCTGTACCATCTGTGGGTAAAAATGGCACAGGATGCCATACAGAACCTGTATGCCTCTATGCCCAACCATATCTAATCTTGTATCCAGACTAGAGGCGTCCTAACAGGGGAACCAGAGCCTCTTTTCACAGTACAGTTATACAGTTTTCTCCAATAAATGTATCCTTTCTCTCTAATATAGTAATCGCTTATATATAAAGTTTCATTCGATCCCAGCAACTCCTTCATGGTGAATTATTTTTATTTGCTTTCCCTTTCGGTGTTTATTTACATGCACTGTTGTTATTGCTACCAAATCATGAAGATCGGTCATTCACAGAAAGCGAGGTCGTTCTGTTTAGCAGTGTAATACGAGTTCTTTGATGCCTTTAGACGTTCCGCATTGCAACACGTCCCTCTGGGACTCATTCTTGGTTCTTGGCAGGCTTTAGAAAAGCTTGAAATTAAGTATTTATCAACAGTTTCGAGGCACGAAGGACTGCTCTTTTTTTATGGCCAGTTGCAGAAGCGAGGTCGAACCAGGGACTGATTCACGAGGCCACGATCATAAGAGCCGCTGCTTGTTTGGATTAAAGGTAAGAGAAGCCTTTGGAAACGCATCTGGTGGTCCGGGTGCTCCCCAGTTTGGATTTCGGGTGCCTCCGACACTCTTGTTGTGATAAAGGATCGTGCTTCACTAGTGCATCCGCAAAAACCAACAAGCACAGCTCAGGCCCGGCCTTAGAAACACAACCGCGAACGGAAAAGCCCGGGCCGATGGCGGGGCAGCAGGACGGGACCGAACGCCCCCGCGCTGTATCGTGACGCCCCTTCCAGGCTTGTTTATGAGCCTGTGTTATTCATGCATATGTGAAAATGAATAACAGATGCCCGAGGAACGGATGCAGGATGAGAGAAAATGCTAAGAATGCCTCCACACTGGTTTTAAGGGCTCCCAAGGAACTCGTTTTTTTTTTAAAGCTGCATCATTCAGCAATGCGAGATAAAAGTCAGGCATCTCCAGGATTTGCACAGGCATTGTCTTTTTACAGAATGCAGCTTCATTTTGAAACTCATTGTTGCATTGTTCCTCTGAAATAACCTCTCACAATGGCTGCACATTTTTTTCCCTCTTCGTCTCAGTTTAGTCGTGAAAAAATTCCCCGGTCAGAGCGACAGAGAAAGGCCGTGCACTCACTGACCGCCTTGATGTAGCCGCACAGGTAGAAATGCTAAATCAGAAGAAAGTTGGGACTGACATTCTTACATTTCCAGACAGTATGAGCCCAATATATTTCTTTTTTTGTCAATAAACAGCATTTCAGTCCTACAACATGTTCCAAAGAAAAGTTGTTAAGGTAAAGCATTTAAACCTTTGTCACGTTGCAGTTTCTTCTCCATCCCAGATGCCCCCGAGCCCAGAGAAGCCGACGACGCTTCGGGACATGGTTACAACATAAGGCTTCTTTTTAGCACAGTAACGTTTGTAATGTAACTCTGTACTGTAGAGCTTGATAAAGGTTCTTGAAAGATCAGACATCACGCCTCTTCGGATTAGGCTTGCGCCCTTACCCCTTACGCTCTGAAATTCCTGCAGATTCCTTGAAATAAAAGCCCTAAATTGTCTCCATCCCAACTTTTTGTTGGAATGCATTGCAGGCCTGAAATGTAGGAATGCATTCATACTGTCTGCAATGAAATAAATGTCAAAGAAAATGTAAGGCTCACTCTCTGTAATCCCAAATCTGCTTCTTCCCAAATCCTCTGCCCCTTTTCGAGGACTTTTACAGTTGTGTACTCCCCCGTAACTTTAAACACGAGCTCTCGAGTGCAGAACCTGGACCACACACCTGCTTCCAATTAGCGTCGCTCTCATTTTAAATCAATCTCTGCCGAGCTGGAGGCCTGCCTGTGTTTTACAGAGGGAGGAAAACAGCTTGCGGAGCACTGACAGCGTTTAGGCCGAACCCAATCGCCGAGTCCCGATACTAAATATTCGGACGCGACGATTAATCAGGGTGAAATCTGAACTTCCAATCTTTCCGTGTCCAGCATGGCGGAGCGAGGTGGGAAAACCGGAGAGAAGACGTCGAACTAATCATGTTATTCACGGCTCGTGTTTTATTACCGAGCGGGCTATGGTAAGTTGTGTTTAACAAACCTCGTTCCACATTATTACTCAGACCTTCAGCCCTCAGGAAACGATTTCCTGTCTTATTGGCGTGTTTTCATGCCACGTCCAAACCAATCAACGGCTTTCTGTGGAGCAGCAGCAGGACACGCAGAAATGAATCGTCGGGGAAATATTCAGACGAGCTCACTTTATAAGGAATCAGATACAGAGCAGACAGGCACTGGATACAATTTCTGGACGAAGTTTCTTGAAAACATCAGAACAGAACGTCTTCGGCGCCTCACCTGAACTGCTCGCTTCAGGTCCTTCTGCAACATTTCTCTTTGACTTGGACAATTAGCCGATGTGAGAGAGATCTTTAGTTGCTTAACAGTTACCCTGGGTTCCTTTGAGATCTCGTGGTCGATCACAGCTTGCCCTTGGACTGATCTTTGTTGGTGGACCAATCCTTGAATTCCACAAAGGAGCGTGCAGAGCTCTCATGCTTGTACTTAAAATCTTCAGCATGTCCTTTTTCGTGATGTCCTTCTCTCTCTCTCTCTCTCTCTCACACACACACACACACTCGTATGGAATCAGCCTGGATTCTGATGTGTTTGTGTCAGGAGGAAATCTGGGAATGCCAGTCCACAGCAGTCATCCGTCCTGAGGCGCTCTGGCACTCGGTCCCTGACGTCCTGCTGCTCCTCGGTCCAAATCCTGGTATGTGGTCTGTTTATTTCACATCAGACATCAGACGCAAAGTCACATCCGAGCGTGGAGAACAGAAAACATGTCCATATAAGTGCCGTCGATGCTCTCCAACCGCTCACGTATCCGAAAGATAAAAACGCCCGCTGAAATGCAGATTTATTTTTTACCAATCATAGTCCGAAAACTTACTCAGACTCTATTCAGAGTTCAATGACTGGACGGTTAAGAAGAAGCTCGACTGATTAGAAATCAGGCTGGAGGTTGAACCATAACAGCACCAGAAACCGATAAGACCAGCATTCTACTCTCTCTGGTTCGTATCCTGCCTCTGGTGAGGTGAGGTCTATCAGAGTAAGTAAGTCCAAGAAGAACCAGTAAGTCCAAGTACTGTGGTAGCCTAGCGGGTAAGGTACTGGACTATGGACCAGAAGGTCCAGGGTTCAAATCCCACCTCTGCAAAGCTGCCACTGTTGGGTCCTTGAGCAAGGCCCTTAACCCACAACTGCTTGGATTGTAAGATTGTATCAGTTGTAAGTCGCTCTGGGTAAGGGCGTCTGCTAAATGCTGTACATGTAAATGTAAATGTAAGTACGCCTTTTTGAGGTTTCGGCTACTGGCGCTGTTTAATACAGGAACACTGCGTGAGGTTTCGGTTACATTTACTGTGGTAAGTGCATGAGAACAAACTGTGCAAAAGTGATCAACAAAAGCTTAAATTATTCATTAAACAGCCCTGTGTTGCAAGTCCTGAATGTGTCAGAGATGATCTGACCTGTTAGTGCTTGATATGAGAATGGAATGAGAATGGTTCTGCAGTCATGGGCGGTTTTTCCCACAGATGTGGGCATTATGGGTACGGCCGTTTAGGATCTGTCATCTTGAAGATGGAATGTGTCATCTTTATTTAGCTTCTGTGGGAAGAAGCGTGGATGTCTTCTGAAAGGTCATTATGTAGCGGACTGGTATTCATCCAGAGAGACTGACAGGCCTGAGATCAGCCGGGGGGTGGGGGTGGGAGCGGAGCAGACGGATGGAGGAGAGCGATGACAAGATCAGAAATAGGAACAATTCGGAAGAAGATATTCATCATGATGACAGAACGAGTGACAGAAAGAAGGATGGAGGGTTAAGACCATGCCTTAAAAAGCAGCAGTGTTACCAACAAACCCATTAACTTCAGCCTTCCTGCTGTTACAAGTGCACAAGTATTCATTTAAAATGATATATCATTAAAATACAGCTCTTATATTCATTACAGAAAAACAATTCACCATATTAGGGACATGGATAAACCCCTAGTGTCGGAGAAACGAGGAGTCGAAACCTTATTAGGACCAAGACTCAAAAAGAAACCCGACTTGCTTACAGCCTAGATGATCTATATATATAAGAATTAAACTAATTTGCCCAAGTAATCATTTAAATAATGAGAAGCTAAATATAAAAATTTAAAGGGAGAATGTATTTAAAAAATATATAATAAATCAAATATATTAATGAAATAAACAATATAAAATATGGAATATAAGACAAAATAAAATAATAACTATTATAGAAAATATAAAAATATAAAATATAAAATATTAAACTATAGAGGATAAGACAACAGTATATGTAGTAAATAATATAATATATATATATATATATATATATATATATATATATATAACAAAATAGAGAATATAAAACTAGCATATAAGACAATAATCTATAATAAATAAAATAATAACTATAATAATAAGATAAGATAGTAGTTTATATACAATAAATAAAATAATAATTATGACTAAACAAATAACAAACTATAGAATATAAAACTATAAAATAAAAATCAAATAATACATATGATTAAAGCAGAGATATAAAACTATAAAATACGAGACAATATATGATTAATAAAATAGTAAATATAATAAAATAAAGAATATAAATCGATAGATAATAAGTAATAAGTAGAATAAAATAGAGAATGTAAAATTATAAAAGATAAGACAGTGGTCTATATAATAAATAAAATAAGAACATAGAGTATCTTAAGCACCACTTTTTCTTTCCAGCCACAGTGACAAATTGCTTGATAATGCTCAAAGCTATTACAATGGAGATGGCAGGTCTTTGGAAACAGCTTTCTACCCTTTTGACTTAGTGATAATATATTAGACGGTAAGTGAACAGTCTGTTCTCACAGTGGATGTGCTGGATGTGGGAGAAATGTTGGAGCTTGGAGCAGTGGAAGAAGGTGGTCTTTTCTTTTGGATGGTTAGTTACGTGGGTCCAGTCATTTCAGCGTCTCCGTACGTCCTTTGCTTGATGCAGCAATAATTTGACCTTCTAAAACACCCTACATCTTTTAATCACAGGATTTGGTTGTTAAGCAATGAGAAGCTTCACGTTGCTCCTACTAGGGTTGTCCAGACAGCATAACACACCACCTGATGTTCAGGTCCAGTGTTTCCAGCAGCTTACCACCAAGCCACCGGAGCCACAGAAGTGTTTTAATGCAGATTAAAACCGTTCCTGTTTATCCCGGTCTCATTCTTGCTATCCAAGCCCATTTCGTCCCCCCGTTCCCGCCTCCCGTTACCCAGCCCTACCATTACCGAGCTTCTCTGGGAATGCTCCCGCTATAGCAAAGTGTTTCCTGGACAGTGTCAAGTGAGAGCAGCTTAAAGTGCCTCATTATGGTCATTTATTACCCCTTTCCATCTCTGCTGGTGGGATGAGTGCCAGTTCCACCCTGACAGGCTAATCGGGGCGTGTGGGCAGGCCTTGTCATTTTTCATCGGACTAACTGCTAATCTCAGAAGCATGGTCTAATGAGCAAGCATGACCCATCCCCGTCTCCTGACCCCTTTACCTAACGTTAGCAGGGGTGCTAATACTTATGGAGCAGGGTCTATGAGTTTATCTATGCTAGTAATTCTAGAGGGAGGTGCCCCCGTGATGTGTCAGGGCTCAGAGCAGGTTGGAGTAAGTTGTTGGGTCCACATGATGGAGATCTAACCCTTCTAACCCACCAACGCATGTCTTTGCAATGTGGAAAGAAACCAGCGCATCAGGAATAAACCCACAGAGATACACGGAGAACATACCAATTCCACACAGTCTGGTTCAGGATCGAACCGAGGATCTCTGGAGCTGTGAGGAGACCATGATGCAGCCCGTCCTCTGTTTATATTCAGTATAAATAATTATAAATGAACTGTTACACCATTAAAAGATTGTTGATTATCAATAATTATCAGCCAGATCATTACCTATTTATGAATACATTAAAAGTATCCATAATAATAATAATAATAATAATAATATCATTATTATATTTTAATGTAATTATTATTATTATTATTATTATTATTATTATTATTATTATTCCTATTTCTAATAATAATATAAGTAATAATATAATTTAATATATTATCATTATTATTATTGTTGTAATTATTATCACTGTTATTATTATTATTATTATTATTATTATTATTATTATTATTATTATTATTATTATATTCTACTTCTTTATATCCTTTATTATATTATATTATATTATTTTATATTATTTTATACTATATTATATTATTGTTATTATTATGTTTTAGTGTGCTGCTATTATTATTATTATTATTATTATTATTATTATTATTATTATTATTATTATTATTAAGGGCTTTACATTTACTGAGCACAATTTATATCATTTTAATCTATTCCCCAGATCCATTGTCACACGGATCAGAATAAAGGTCATGTAAAAAAATGACACGTATTCTATTATTTTTAAGGGTTATGTGTAACATTCCATATTTGTTTAACAGTTCTAGTTAACAGATGTTATATTAATGTAAAAGACTGTGTGTTAAAATAAGAATGTAGTGCCCGTGCACGTCCACTCATGTAACTCATTCACATATAACAGGAGAACTTTGGGTGATTTTTCCGTCATTTGTCCTCATATTGAATCATTAAGATGGAAACATTAACACTGGGGTCAGATGTGAGGGTTTAAACTGATTTTCCACTTAGAGAGGAAATAATTGGGATGAATGCCTGTTTCCTCTGTGTGAGAAACAGCAGCTCAGGAACACAAAAGCTTTAATCTTCTGCCATCTGCTGGCCAACAGAGCTACTGCAGGGCCACGGTACAGCCAGCACGGGGCATTCCGAGCAGATCCGAGCTCCTGCCAGCCTCACACTGTGGGCTAGTTCTTATTCAGAACCATTAATGGCACGGGTTACGTGTACATGTTTACATTTACAGCATTCAGCAGCTGCCCTTCTCCAGAGCGGCTTACAGCTGTGCAGTCTTACAGCCCAACCTCACAATGCAGTGGTGGGATCTCTGGTCCATGGGCCACTACCTTACCCGCTAGGCTACCGCAGTCCACTGTGGGCTATTAGCAGAGGTTAGAACTTTCCTGCTCCTGAAACTTATTTTCCTCTTTCTTTCTTTCTTTCTTTTTTTCTTTTCAGATTCAAAAGTTGATTCAAAACATTCTTTCTTTCATGTTAAAGAAGTTCCTCTTTCATTTTTTTTTCTTTTTCTTACTTTCTTTCAACACAACTATTTTTACCCTTTTTTTGTTACTTCTTTCTTTTTTATGTTCTTTCCTTCTTTTCCTCTTTCATTTTCTGTAGTTGTGTTTGTTAGTTTGTTTTTTTCTCTCAGGTTAAAAAGTTGTTAAAAAACTTTCCTTCTTTTAGGTTAAAGAGTTTCTGTTTCATTTTTTTTTTTACTTTTTTTTTCTTTCTTACCATCTTCTTTCTTTCTTTCAGGTTGAAAAAAAAATGTTCCTCTTTAATTTGTTTATTTCTTTGAACAGAAATAATGGTGTAAAAAATTGTTTATTTGTTCCTTCTTTCTTATTTACTTTCCTACCTTTTTTCCTCCTGCATTTTCTTCTCTATCTTTCTTTCTTTCTTTCTTTCTTACTTACTTTCTTTCTTTCAACATAAAAAATAGGATAAAAATAGTTAACTTGTTAATTCTTAATATTTGTTAAGTTGTTAATAGTAAATGTTTAATAGTTCATTCTTATTGACATTCTTTCCTCTTTTCCTCTTGAGGGCTTCTGGCTGTCCATGGCGGTACACGTAACGATCTCTCTCCAAGAGGTACATTACCCAAAAGTATCCTCTGAGAGCCTTTTTATAGGGCAGCGCTGTAGGGGAAGCACTTTTTTGTGGCCAGACCCAGTGTGTAATCAGAGCACACCTGGAATCATTTATATAGCTGCATATCTGAGACAGAACTGCAGGCCGAGTTTAACAGTAACCCACATTTCTATCTGGGGTATTTATTTATTTATTTATTCTTTTTTTTGTCAGTGATCTAATTAACACAGGTGCTTATTCTCGTACCTTCGTTCTTGCTTCACAAGGAGCTTTTTAAGATTTGCAGTTCAAAAAGAATTCATTTTCCTGCTTGAGCAAAGAAAGGCGTCTGGAATGAACGTCATTATCCTTTCTGTGCGTGTAGAGAAAAGAAAAGAAAAAAAGAAAAAAAAAATCACGATTTAGAGAAGGTCTGTCTCTCTCATTTTCTTTTGCCTCCGGAAGATTCGTCTCTTCATTTCGGAGAGCTTATTATCCTCCTCCGCTGGAGAAACGGAACGACAGAAAGACAAGAAGGGCTTCGGAGACTCGTCTGGAGCGAAGGAACATCAATTTTAATTAAATCCACGACGTCGGCCTTCTGATTTTTTCACTCAGTTCATGGCGACACAAAGCCACCAATTCTGACAATTTAATTATCGTTCATAAAACCAGGACCGAGTCACCGAGAGTCCCGGAGAGTCCGCTGCTTAGGCGTGGCGGAAAATCTGCATAGAGGCGGACTTAGCGCCGGGCTGAAGAGCCAACGCTGAGCTCGCCGGCTCCTGATCATCAAACCGATAACTCATAAAAGATTCAGAATTCATGCAGGAAAAAAGAGAAACGTTCATAACTAAAGGCCCAACAAAGTCCCAAACAGAACCTGATGTGAGGAGCCGTGCAGCACCAACACCACCTCACACACCTACATGCCAATAAAACTACAATCTAAAAGTGCTTCAAATAAAAACAAAGACCTTAAGTAAAGAGATAACCTACAGCTCAGCAGCCATGGCTTTATTTGATTTACGTCTTTCTTAGTTTTTCTTGCTTTCATTTCTTCTTGCATATTTACTTTCTTTCTTTTGAACTGAAATAAACATAAAAATTAAAATCTTTTTTATTTAGAATCTGCTTTACTCCAAAAACAGAAACAAACAGCTTAGAGTGTGTATAAAACCAAGCCAAACAAAACAAAACAACAAGAACGACAACAAAGAAGTAGTTTAAAACATCAGTTAATTCATTAATTATTTCAAATTTACTCCCTTTCTTTCTTTTATTTTTCTTTCTTTCTTTCTTTCTTTCTTTTTTTCAGGTTATACAGTTCCTCTTCAATTTTCTTTATTTTTCTTTCTTTCTTGATTATGTTTTATTTTTCTTTAAACATAAATAATAGGGTAAAATAGTTCATTTATTTCTTCTTTCTTATTTACCTTCTTTCAATCTTTTCTTCTTTAATTTTCTTTCTTTCTTTCTTTATGTTACATTTAAAAAATTCTTCAAAAACTTTCTGTCTTTCAGGTTAAAACAGTCTGTCTTTTTAAATTATTTTCTTTTATTTTTCTTTCTTTCTTTCTTTCTTTCTTTCTTTTTTATCTTTTCTTTACTATTTCTCATATTAACAAGTTGTTAAAAAACCTTTTTCTTTCCTTCTTTTCCTCTTTCCTTTCCTTTCATTTTCTTTTCCTTTCTTTCTTTCTTTCTTTCTTTCTTCCTTTTGGTTAAAAAAATAAATTGATCTTCTGAAAAAGTTTCTTTTTTAATCATGTTAAAAACCAAGAACCTAGAGTGTGTATAAAAAGCTAACATTTTTTTAAGAAATACGTGAATCCATTGCTTATTATTTATTATTCTTATTTATTAAGAAAACACCAACACCAAACAAACTGGACATCGTTACTCCTCTCTTCTTATGGACTGAAATAAATATTTTTCACTCCTACCAAAGCTTAAGAGTGTGTACAAAAAACAAACCAACAAACAAAAAGCGTATAACGTTGGTTGTGGTTGACATTGGTGGCTCTGTGCTTTATATAAAGCTGGTTCGCATAATGAGGGGGGTGGAGGGGGGGTTTGGGTGGGGGTGCAGATTAAGGACAGGAACAGGAGTCCGGACCTAAAGCTGAATGAGAAACAATCTGTAAAGAAAGAAAATATTTATGAATCCAGGAGCAAAGCCTGTAGAGACAAATCCCAACCGCCTGATACTGGAATTAAAATATAAACTCGAATTTTAGCATTAGAAAGAAAAGAAGAAAAGAAAGAAAGAAAGAAAGAAAGAAAGAAAGAAAGAAAGAAAGAAAGAAAGAAAGAAAGAAAGAAAGAAAGAAAGAAAGAAAGAAAGAAAGAAAGAAAGAAAGAAAGAAAGAAAGAAAGAAAGAAAGAAAGAAAGAAAGAAAGAAAGAAAGAAAGAAAGAAAGAAAGAAAGCCTAGGTTCCATCCGGTTCCCTGCCCCCCTTTATTTTCAGTTTTTTTTTTTTTCACCTTAAAGCTCCTCAGTTCTGGTTCTGCTCAAATCCTTCTAGTTTTTTTCTTACTAATCCGATTTCTGTTCAAACTCCTTAATCAGCGCCGACAGCTTTGACACTCGGTATGAAACGACGCAATAAAAATCCATCGCTCTCTGTTGGGCACTTTGGAAATTTGGTTCCGTTCGTCCCCGCTGTCGCCCATCATTAGGGAACGGCGTCCGCGCTAATGACATCTAACGGGGGGGCTGTGGGACGGGGAAGAGACGGATGAAGCCGGTGCCATTCGGAACGGGTGCGGTCTGATTTAGTGCGGAGGAGGCGCCGGGCCGAGGAGATGGATTGATTAATCCGGAAATTCATCAGAGGTTCAGATGAGCTGCTGTCTCAGGAGGGGCGGATATTCCAGGTGACTGTTCTATTACCTGTGGCAGTTTATATGGGGAGCTGTTTATAATGCTGCACCGAAAATACATGACAGGTACATTGTTACTACGTTTTAATCATTATAAAATGGACGGAGAGTGGAACAGGGACATGAACCAGGAACTCCTGCCAGTAGAATGGAGACAAGAACCAGGAACTCCTGCCAGTAGAACAGAGACAAGAACCAGGAAGTTCTGCAGCAACAATGGAGACAAGAACCAGAAACTCCTGTGGGGAGAACGGAGACAAGAACCAGGAACACCTGCCAGTAGAACAGAGACAAGAACCAGGAACTCCTGCTAGTAGAATGGAGACAAGAACCAGGAACTCCTACCAGAAGAACAAAGAGAGGAACCAAGAAATTCTGCCAGGAGAACAAAGAAAGGAACCAGGAACCTCTCCTAGCAGAATGAAGACAAAAAACAGGAACTCCAGCCAGTAGAGCAGAGACAAGAACCAGTAACTCCTGCGAGGAGAATGGAGACAAGAACCACAAACTCTTACCAGCTGAACAAACACTGGAACCAGGAACTCCTGCCAGGAGACCAAAGGCAGCAACCAGAAACCTCTCCTAGCAGAATGAAGACAAGAACCAGGAACTCCTGCTAATAGAACAGAGACAAGAACCAGAAACTCCTGCATGGAGAATGGAGACCAGAAGCAGGAACTCCTGCCAGTAGAACAGAGACAAGAACAAGGAACTCCTGCAGGGAGAATGGAGACAAGAACCAGAAACTCTTACCAGCTGAACAAACACTGGAACCAGGAACTACTGCCAGAGAACACGAGACAAGAACCAGGAACTCCTACCAGCAGAACAAAGAGAGGAACCAAGAAATTCTGCCAGGAGAACAAAGAAAGGAACCAGGAACCTCTCCTAGCAGAATGAAGACAAGAACCAGGAACTCCTGCCGGCAGAATGGAGACAAGAACCAGAAAGTTCTGCAGCAACAATGGAGACAAGAACCAGAAACTCCTGCCAGTAGAACAGAGACAAGAACCAGGAACTCCTGCCGGCAGAATGGAGACAAGAACCAGGAACTCCTGCCGGCAGAACCGAGACAAGAACCAGGAACTCCTGCCGGCAGAATGGAGACAAGAACCAGAAAGTTCTGCAGCAACAATGGAGACAAGAACCAGAAACTCCTGCCAGTAGAACAGAGACAAAAAACAGGAACTCCAGCCAGTAGAGCAGAGACAAGAACCAGTAACTCCTGCGAGGAGAATGGAGACAAGAACCACAAACTCTTACCAGCTGAACAAACACTGGAACCAGGAACTCCTGCCAGTAGAACAAAGAGAGGAAACAGGAACTCCTGCCAGGAGACCGAAGGCAGCAACCAGGAACCTCTCCTAGCAGAATGAAGACAAGAACCAGGAACTCCTGCTAGTAGAACAGAGACAAGAACCAGAAACTCCTGCATGGAGAATGGAGACCAGAAGCAGGAACTCCTACCAGTAGAACAGAGACAAGAACCAGGAACTCCTGCAGGGAGAATGGAGACAAGAACCAGAAACTCTTACCAGCTGAACAAACACTGGAACCAGGAACTACTGCCAGTAGAACAGAGACAAGAACCAGGAACTCCTGTCGGCAGAATGGAGACAAGAACCAGGAACTCCTGCCAGTAGAACGGAGACAAGAACCAGGAACTCCTACAAGCAGAACAAATACAGGAATCAAGAACTCCTTCCAGGAGAACAAAGACAGGAACCAGGAACCTCTCCTAGCAGAATGAAGACAAGAACCAGGAACTCCTGGCAGTAGAACAGAGACAAGAACCAGGAACTCAACTGCTGTCCAATTAGCATCCATCCACAAATATTTCTTCCTTCTTTGTAGTTTCATTATGATCTTATCGTAAGTGTTCTTTCTTCTCTTTTCTAAAAGCTCTCTTAATTTCTCTCCCCGGCGCTGATTGATCCGGTTCTGCGCCCCCTTCTGACCCCCCCCGTGGCTCGGCATGTGTGACGGATCAATCCGGTCACGGCTTGTCAGTCGGCGGCTTAGAGAAATCATGAAACTGCTGGCTGAGGATGAAGGCAGGGCCTCAGTATTCAGGTTCGTCTCCATCGGCGGCGCTTTGACATGAGCGATCGTTCCTCCGAGCTCCGTGTTCTGCCACTCAGGCTGAGAGAGCCGAGCGTGGAGGCCTGATCACGCCTGTTTTACAAGTCTTATAGATCGCTGGAGCGAAAAACCCCTGCTCCACAGAGGGGGAGGGGGAGGGGGGCCTCCGAAACCAGACCAGTTTCCACTTTGGAGTCCGTACAGGGTTCAGACGTGCTGAAGCTGAAGCACCAGCAGCTCTCGCCCAACACTGAGGCTTCAGCCTCTATTGTAATGCATTTTGTTCACTTATCAATAAATCCATTAAAATTTCAATAATCACTGTATTCATTTTTAATCAATATGCAGATCTGCACTAATAAGCTTTTAAGCCCCGCCCACATCTATGGATTGGCACATATTCCAAAAAAGAAAAAAAATCACTCTAAATAAATGAATAAAAAGTAAAAATAAAGACAATAAACCTTTTTAATTATTATGATGAAAAATGAAAATAAATTAATTAATCAACAAAAGTTGCAAAAATGAATTAAATAAAAGCATTAAAATATTTAAAAAATGCTAACAATACTAAAACATTTTCTTATTTATTATGGTGAAAGGCGTAAATAAATGAATTAGTAACAAATATAAAATAAAGTCAATAATTACATGAAAATATAAGTGAAATAAACATTTTCTATCAGTGAAAACAATTAATCAGTAAAAATGTAAAAAAAAATACTGTCAGGAAATAAAAAAACAAAAAGAAATGAAGAAAGAAAGAGTGAAAATAAATTAATCAGTAAAAATGTAAAAAGAAAGTCAATGCATTTGTAAAAAAGTCCTAAAATATTTTTATTTACTCAGATGCAAAGTGAAAACAAATGAATTAATCATTGAAATATGCAAAAATAAATTAAATAAATACTTTATAAATATATAAAAATTTAAAACAACAAACCAAAACATTTTTATTTATTACAGTAAAATGTGTAAATAAATGCATTAGTGAAAAATATAAAATAAAGTCAATAATTATAGGAAAATTTAAATGAATTAAATATTTTCTATCAGAAAAACTGTATTACGATGAAAAGTATTGTTTTTAATATAGAATTATTTATGTATTAAAGTAATTTTTTATTAATTCATTAAAATTATTCATTAATGTAAAAAATACTGTCAGCAAATGTATAAAAATAAAAGCAATGAAAAAAGAGAAACAATATCCTAAAAACGCTTTTATTTATTATGATGAAAAATGAAAATAAATGTATAAATCGGTATAAAAACTAACGTCAATAAATACATAAAATATAAAAGAAATAAAAAAACTACATCATAAGAAACCTTTTAATTTATTATTTGGAAAAATTTAAAGAAATTGATTCATCAGTATAAAAAGGAAAGATAAAGTCAATAAATATACAACAAATAAAAGAAATAAAAACAATACCCTAAAAATCCCTTTGCTTATTATATATAAAATAAATAGAAAGAATATCCTTTAATCTTTTTATTTGTTAGTATGCAGAGTGAAAAAATTTGATAATAAATTAATCAGTAAAAATATAAAAACTAAATCAATAGATACAGTTCGGCAAAAAAGTGTTTAGCCAGCCACTGATTGTGCACGTTCTCCTACTTAGACAGATGAGAGAGGTCTGTAATTTTCATCATAGCTACACTTCAGCTATGAGAGACAAAATGAGGGAAAACAATCCAGGAAATCACATTGTATGATTTTTAAATAATTTAATTGTAAATCATGGTGGAAAATAAGTATTTGGTCAGTAACAAAAGTTCAGCTCAATACTTTGTAACATAACCTTTGACAGAGGTCAAACGTTTCCTGTAAGTCTTCACCTGGTTGGCACACACTGCAGCTGCTTTCCGTGTGTTCACTTTCCTTAAAGCAGAGCAGACATCCAAGGTGGTGAATGTTGGGGGTTGTTCATCAGGTGATCTCCTCTAGAGCAGTGATGTTTTGGGGCAACACGGACTTTCAACTCCCTCCAAAAATTTTCTATGGGGCTGAGGTCTGGAGACTGGCTAGGCTACTCCAGGACCTTGAAATGCTTTTTATGGAGCCACTCCTTCATTGCCCGAGCGGTGTGTTTGGGATCATTGTCATGCTGGAAGCCCCAGCCACGTTCAATCTTCAATGCTCTCTGTTACGTGGTGCACAGTGGCCGCTAGTGGCCACTGTTTATCCCCATGCGGTCTACTACCTTCCCCAGCAGTCGGGATTCTGCCAAGCTGACTGTAGAGGCCAGTATTGGTTCAGCTTTGGCTTCGGGATCCTCAGAAAAACCAGGCGTCCGTGCCCTGTCCTTTTGATTGCGGCACGATTGCACAACCTGTCCAGTGGCTCATTACGACTTTGTTTGGCACTGACCGGCGTCGCACCGTCCGCCTTCCTCCATGCTACGATTCCCGTTGCGCCCGTCACCAAGTTTTGCTGGTGCGTAGGGACGTTAACGGTTTTTTTTTTTGGTTTTAGAAGACCTTTCAGTTTTCGGGGGTCTCATTCGCGCTGTCTGCTTCGGCACAGTCGGTTTTGGTTAGGATTTTTTTGGTAGACTGGGCCTCTTTAAAGGGGCTCAGCCGAGTAACGAATCAGGGAGATTCCGAGGTAATCCCAGGGCGTGATTTAGCGTAGGGCAGAACCGCTGTAACGCGCTTTTTCCCGTTTCGCGGTTCCGCTTCGGCGTATTTGAGGTGCGCTCGCCCCGTCTCTGCGCGCTCCCGCGTGGCCCCTCGCCTCTACCCCCCTCAACTCTGTGCTCTCAGCCTCGGATCCGAGCGGCAAGGCCGTTGCCCCCCCCCCCCCCCCGCTCCTGTCCGTTTCAATCACGTCCAATTCCATGCTGTGGTAATGCAACACAACGCCGTGAATGCATCGTGCTGCTTCTTGAGACTATAACACTGTCTCTGAATCCTGCACAGCGCGTCACCCCCGCTCTCACACTCAGTCTGCGTGGCTACGTTCAAATCATCCTATTCTGTGGTTGAGAGCGATTTCAAGAGAGCGCATTCGCCGCTTGCACGTGCTCAGCTCGTGACTCTGAACCGCTTTCGGCTTGTTGGTTTCCAGCATCTCTCTCAGCGCTATCTGTCGCCTTTTGTATTTCTTTTTCCTTTCCTCCCCGATTTTGTTATTTATTTTTCTCTCGTTTTATCAACACCCCTGCTTTCCTGCGCTGCTTCCCCTTTCATTTAGTAAGTTATTTCATTAAAGCGATATAAGTACGTTGTAAGCAGCCGCGCGTTCCTGCGCTGCTTCCCCTTTCCTTTAGGACGTAATTTCCTCAGGTAAAGCGCAGTATAAGTAGCGTGTAATCAGCCGCGCATTCCAGCGCTGCTTCCTCCCCTTTCGTCTATGGAAGTATTTCTCAGTTAAAGCGCAGTATAAAGTACGTGTCATGCATCCGCGCATATCCGCGCTGCTTCCCCTTTCATTTAGTGAGTATTTTCTCAGTTAAAAAGCGCAGTATAAGTACGTGTAAGCAGCCGCGCATTCCCGCTGCTTCCCCCTTTAGTTTAACGAAGTATTTCTCAGTTCAAGCGCAGTATAAGTGCACATAAGCAGCCGTGCTTTCTAGCTCTGCTTCCCCTCCAGTCTAAGGGAGGATTCCTCAGTTAAATCACATCACAGCGCGTTAACGCTGCCGTGCTTCGCGTCCTTGGCAGGTGTTTTCGCCCCCTCCTTTCGCTGCCCCTGTAGGCGCATTCGTGAGCTTTGTGTGTGCACGTCTGCTCGCAGATTCGGCAGTTTTGCTGACACACACAAAGCCCCACTTTATTTTTTGTCTGTTGTTGATTTGTAGGGCTTTACTTACCGTTTCGTTTATTTTATTCATTTCAGTTCATTACTACCATCTGGAGCTAACTGCGATTGGGTCCTAAAAATCCTTTTCTTTTGGTTTTCATGATTCGCCATCATGTTCGCATGGCGAACCGTAACAGAATGGTGCGACCAAACCAGGACCCAGCGTTAGCTCCTGGGGCTTCTTTCAAGGAAGTTCCCACCTCTTCTTCCCATCGTCAGCGATCGCTCTTTGGGTCTCGTTTGGCTCTTGGGGGTCCCTCCTTCAGTCCCGATCGGGTTGGGGACCTGGTGTGGCATCTCGACCCCCTTGGGTCGCGCAGACCTCGCCGTGGAAGGCGTAGCGCCCCCCACGGTACCCAGCAAGCATTGCTGGCTTCTCCAGTATATCTGGATCCGGAGTTTAGCCCTGCTGAAGCCTCCCCAACCCTCCCCGGTCGGAGAATTCCATCCGCACTAGTTCCCCATTGTACGAACCACCCCGTGTGTTTGACATAACCCAGGGGACTTGGTCCGTGCCCGAGTATGTGGAGGAATTCAGTGTTGCAGCCAGAGAAAGTGGTCTGGATGACCTGCTGCTCATGGCCATTTTCGAAAGAGGTCTTGATGATAGACTGGAGCATGAACTTCTGCCATTCCTTCCCGCCGCCTCCCTGGCCGCATTGTGCGATCTGGCCATTCGCACGGATGCGCGTATCCGATCCGGAACCAGGGAGACTGAGGCATTCGTGTGCTTCCAGCCATCACCCCCGCTTACTGGCCCATTAAGCTCTGTACCTGGACTGTTAGCGCCACCTAGCGTCGCTCCAGAGCATCCTCTTTGTCTCAACTCCATCCTTGAGAAATTGAGTTCTGTAAGCAAACAGCTTGCTCTGCTCAGCTTGGTACCTGACCTTAACGGGGATACCAGTAAAGTTCTTGAGCAACTACACTCTGTTCAAGAGCTTGTCGCGTTCATAAGCCCCGCATCAGGCCAGTCAGACCTCGCCCCTGAGCCTATGGCACCCCCTGGCCCTGTGCCTGGGGCCACCGCGCACGCAACCCCCGTGTTTGAGCACAAAGACTCCACGGTGAGGCAGTTAGTGCCGCCTGGCCCCGTACAGGAGCCCCACGTGCCTTTCAGCCCCGTGTGTGAGCACATCGGCTCCACGGAGAGGCTCACAGCGCAGCCGGGCCCCGTTCACGAGCGCACTGACGGCTCAAGCTGGAAAGGCGAGCATACAGCGCCCCCCAGCTGTGAACCTGAGCCTCTTCGCGCCCGTTGCCCCGTACCTGGCCTTGCTCCGCTAGTCTCTAACCTGGCCATTACGCCCGTTTCCCGACTCGCCGCGCCGTTGACCCCGTACCTGGGCCTTGCGCCGCCTAGTCTCGAACCTGAGCCATTACGCTCCTTCCCGACTCCGCCGCGCCCGTTTGGACGCCCCGTTAACTTGGCACATTGCGCCTCTTCGTTAGGCTGCGAACCTGAGCGCATTACCTCCGTTCCCGAGCTCGCCGCCCCGTTGGACACCCCGTACTTGGGCACATAGGCGCCGCCTAGCGGCGAACCGGCGAACCAGCCCCGTTTACCTCCGTTCCCGACTCCGCCGGCCCGTGGACCCCTTACTTGGGCACATAGCCCGCCTAGCTCGAACCTGACAACTACGCTCCGTTCCCGAGCTCGCCGCGCCCGTTGACCCCCAGACTTGGGCCATAGTCGCCCCTAGGCTGCGAACCTGAGCCATTACGCTCCGTTCCCGAGCTCGCCGCCCGTTGACCCCCCGACTTTGGAACAGATGGCGCCGCTTATGAGCTTGTCCTGCGGAACCCTGAGCCATTACGCTCCTTCCCGAGCTTGCCCCGCGCCCGTTGACAACTCCGTTCTTGGGCACATAGCGCCCGCCTAGCTGCGAACCTGAGCCTTCGCTCCGTTCCCGAGACTCGCCCGCGCCCCGTTGACCCCGTACTTGGGGCACATAGCGCCGCCTAGCGTCGAACCTGAGCAACACGTACGCTCCGTTCCCGAGCTCGCCGCGCCCGTCAACCCTGTACCTGGGCCTCAGCGCCGCCAAGCTGCGAACCTGAGCCAACTACAACGCTCCGTTCCCGAGCTCGCCGCGCCCGTTGACCCTATGCCTGTGCAATTAGCGCTGCCCAGCCTGAACCTTAGGGGGGGCCCTGTCACTCGTCCCTGACGTGCGCATCCTCCGTAAGCCCGGCATTGCACCCGGCACGCTCAGCTTCAAACCGTGAGCCCTTGCACTCTATGGTTGAGCAGGCTATGGCTGCCCTGGCTCTACGCCTGGGGTCGTTCATGTTTTTGTAAGGTCCCACGCCGTGGCTTCCCCCTGACTCAAAGCTGGGGCCGCGCATGTGGCACGACCCGCACCGGCCTTTCTTTTGACTCCCCCATTGGGGCTGGCCCTGTAGGCTGGCGCCCCCCCGTGTGCCAGACGCTTAACCCTGAGCGTGTGCGACAGGCCAGGGGGGATATTGGTCACATTTGGGGGTGGCGGGACGCCGCCCCTTGGGGGGGGGGTACTGTCATGGGGGGCACAGTGGCCGCTACTGGCCACTGTTGATCCCCATTGCTGTGTACTACCTTCCCTGCAGTCTGGGGATTCCGCAAAGCTGACAGTAGAGGCCAGTATTGGTTCAGCTACGGTCGAGATCCTCAGACCGTGCGATCGTGCCTGTGTTGCTTAATCACGGCACGATTGCACACACCTGTCAGTGGCTCTATTTAAGAGCTTTGTTTGGCACTGACAGGCGTCGCACCATCGCCTTCCATCCTACTCATTCCCGTGGCGCCTGTCCCAAGTTTTCGCTGTGCTTAGGGACGTTACGTTTTTTTTGTGTTTAAGAGCTTTCGGGGGTCTCATTCGCGCTGTCGCCTCGGTGCGGTCGGTGTTAGGGACTTTGGTAGACTGGGCCCGCTTTAGGGGCTCAGCCGGAGTACGAATCTGGAGATTCGGAGGTAATCCAGGGCGTAGATTTAGCGTAGGGTCAGAACCGGCCTGTAATCGCGCTTTCGCCCGTTCGCGGCTCCGCTTCGGCGTATTGTGGTGCGCTCGCCCCGGCTTTGCGCACCCCCGCGTGTCCCTCGCCCGTACCGCTTCACTCTATGCTTCTCAGCCTCGGATCCGAGCAGCAGGCCTGTGCCCCGCTCCTGTCCATTTTAAGCACGTCCTACTCATGCTGTGGTATCCACACAGGACCGTGAATTGCATCGTGCTGCTTCTGAGATTATAAGCACGGTCTCTGAAGCCCGCACAGCGTGTCACCGCTCTCATGCTCAGGCTGCGTGGCTGCGTTCAAGGCAGTCCTGATTCTGTGCTGGGAGCGGTTCAGAGAGAGGGCTCATTCGCCGATTGCACGGGGCTCAGCTCGTGACTCTGAGCGCTTTCGGCTGGTGGATTTCCAGCTCTCTCTCTCAGCGCTTTCAGGCGCCTTATTGTATTTTTTTTCCTTTCCCCGTTTTTTTTTGGTATTTATTTTTCGTTTAATCAAAAGCCCTGCTTTCTAGCGCTGACACCCCTCCAGTCTAAAGAGTATTTCTCAGTTCAAGCACAGTATAAGTGCGTGTAAGCAGCCGCGCATTCCAGCGCTGCCTCCCCTTTAGTCTAGTGAAGTATTTCTCAGTTCAAGCGCAGTATAAGTGCGTGTAAGCAGCCGCGCATTCCAGCGCTGCTTCCCCTTTAGTCTAGTGAAGTATTTCTCAGTTAAAGCACAATATAAGTGCGTGTAAGCAGCCGTGCTTTCCAGCGCTGCTTCCCCTTTAGTTTAACGAAGCATTTCTCAGTTCAAGCGCAGTATAAGTGCACATAAGCAGCCGTGCTTTCCAGCGCTGCTTCCCCTTTAGTTTAACAAAGTATTTCTCAGTTCAAGCGCAGTATAAGTGCATATAAGCAGCCGTGCTGTCTAGCGCTGCTTCTGTAGGCGCATTCGTGAGCTTTGTGTGTGCGCGTCTGCTCGCAGATTCGGCAGTTTCGCTGACACACACAAAGCCCCACTTTATTCTTTGTCTGTTGTTGATTTGTAGGGCTTTACTTACCGTTTCGTTTATTTTATTCATTTCAGTCCATTACTACCATCTGGAGCTAACTGCGATTGGGTCCTAAAATCTTTTTCTTTTGGTTTTCACGTTTCGCCATCGTGTTTTCGCATGGCGAACCGTAACACTCTCACTGATGGAAGGAGTTTTGGCTTAAAATCTCACAATAACATAACCCTGTCCTTCTTCCCTTAACACGGATAGTCATCCTGTCCCTCTGTTCAGAAAAAACACCCCAAAGCAATGATGGTTTCCACCCCCATGCTTCACAGTAGGTATGGTGTTTTCTTGGGGTGCAAAGTCCTCCAGTTGAGTTTTTACCAAAACTTCGATTTTGGGGGGTTTCATCTGACCACATGAGATTCTTCCAAATCCTCTTCTGGATCACTTCCATATGCTCTCTGGCCAACTCAGATTCAAGACTGGCCTGGCATGTACTGGCTAAGCAGGGGGGCACGCCTGGCACTCAGGATCTGAGTCCCTCTCGGCATAGTTTGTTCTGATGGTAGCCTTTGTTACTTTGGGTCCCAGCTCTCTGCAGGTCATTCGTCCGGTCCCTCCGTTTAGTTTCTGAGATTTTTGCTCACTCGTTTCTCATGATATTTTGAACCCCATGGGATGAGATCTTGCGTGAGCCCCAGATCGGGGAATTATCAATGGTCCTTGTATGTCTTTCCATTTTCTTACAATTGCTTCCCACAGTTGATTATTCACACCAACCTGCTTGCCTATTGTAGATTCACTCTTCCAGCCTGCTGCAGCTACAATTTTCTTTTTTCTCCTGGTGTCCCTGTGACAGCTCTTGGTTCTTGCCATGGTTGAGTTGGGATTCTGACTGTTTGAGCTGTGGACAGGTGTCGTTTATACAGGTAACGAGGTCAAACAGGTGCCATTAAATACAGGTAATGAGTGGAGGACAGAAGAGCTTCTTAAAGAAGGATTTACAGGTCTGTGACAGCCAAAAATCTTGCTTGTTTGTGGGTGACCAAATACTTATTTTTCAGCATGATTTACAATTAAATCCTTTAAAAATCCTACAATGTGATTTCCTGGATTTATTTTCTCATTCTGTCTCTTATAGCTGAAGTGTAGCTATGATGAAAATTACAGACCTCTCTCATCTTTCTAAGTAGGAGAACTTGCACAGTCAGTGGCTGACTAAATACTTTTTTGCCCCACTGTACAAACAATATGAAAAAACATATTTCCTAAAATATCCAAAAAAAAAAAAAAAAAAAGAACTAATCAGTAAAAATACAAAAAATAAATTTGATCAAATATACATATATGTAACAATAAAATAAAAACTACAAATGTAAAAATAAAGTCAATAAATACATAAAATATTAAAGAAATAAAAACAATATAATAAAATTCTATATGCTTATTAGGATGAAAATTGAAAATAAATGAATTAATCAGAATAAAAAGTAAAGATAAAGTCAATAAATTAAAGCCTTGTTTTATTTATTTGAATGAAGAGTGAAAATAAATTAATGAGTCAAAATGTAAAATAAGGTCAATAAATACATAAAATATAAAAGAGAAACAAGATCTTAAAAACCTTCAAACTTTTAATTGATATAAAACAATCAATAAATACACAAATCCATAAAAGAAATAAAAAGTATATTCTTAAAATAATAATAATAATAATAATAATAATAATAATAATAATAATAATAATCAGTAAAAATGTAAAACTGAAATCATAACAAATTAATGAATCAGTAAAAATATAAATATAAATAAAAAATACATAAAAGACATATATGAAAAAAATCAACACCCTAATCGGTCTCTGAGGAGCAAAGACGTTCAGAGGATCTCCAGTTTGTCAAGAAATGTGTAAGAAAATGATTGAAATGTTTAAAAACAATGTTCATCAAAGAAAGATAGGAAGGGATTTATTTATTCCTTGCTCTACAGTGCATAATATCATTAAACGGTTCATTAAAGGAATTTCAGTGGGTATACAGAGTTACATTCACAAATGCCACTTAAAACGTTACTGTGCTAAAAAGAAGCCTTATGTTATAACCATGTCCAGAAGCGGCGTCGGAGGCATCTGGGATGGACCATCACCCAGTGGGGACGGGGATTGGCTCAGACCCATCAGTATCACAGATCTTCTTTGGACCCGGTTGTCGGTAATAAGCGGCGGCTTTGGCCCTCGGACCGTGTCCTTCCTGTCTTGTTATCTCCTGTAAATCTGCTGCTTGTTGTCAGTGTGTATTCCCAAACACTCTGTAATGCTGCTAACCAGCATCTCTCTCTCTCTCTCTCTCTCTCTCTCACACACACACACACACACACACACACACACACAGAGCAGAGCAGAGCCCCGTGGCTATATTTGGAAGGACTAATTGGGTGTGCTAGAAATCACAGAGTGACACCTCTGAAGTCCAAACAGATCTCGAGTGCATTGTTTTCTTTTCATTTCGTTATTTTTCTGGCGCAGCAACGAGGGCCCGGCCGGGGCCCCGACTGACAGTTCATTTAATGGAAAAAAGTGGAGAGTGACGAGCAGACGAAGAAGTGCCGCTACAAAGCGCTCGCTCGTCCCGGTATTACCAGGGCTATGGGCGACTCGGGTCTCATAAGGACCTCCGGCGGCTGCCGTTACACTCATCACGGCACAGATAAACAAGGCCGGCCGGCCTCGGGTGTACGCCTGCTGTCATAGGTCAGCCTGCTGGGACGTGTCGCTGATGTCTGATGGGCCGAAAAACTGCAAAGAGCGAAAAGGGAAGAGGAAAAAATTCAACTCAGGTGTTTGTACTGAACTAAACTTCTATAATATGTAACCATTTATACAAGAGATATGGGACAGAACTACAAAACTACAAATCCCATAATACACTGTGAATCAAATCAACTTCATTCAGCAATGGGCTTTTGATGCGTTTACGCGTTTTGTCTCTCTTCGTCTTCATAAACTTTTTGCAACACAGTTTTTAATGAGAAGTAGTGAGCCAATACATTTTAAACTAAAATAATTACTAAATAAATAAATCAGTTAAAAGTTCAACAATCACTTTATTCAGTTATAATCAATATGCAGATCTTAATTCCAAACATTAAGCCCCACCCAATTTATATTGCTTGTCACAAAGCCTGAAAACTGAAAAAGGTCATTAGAAATAAATGAATAAAATGTAAAAAATAAATCATAATAAAATAAAATAAATCAAATAAGTCAATAAAATCATATAAATATAAAACAAATAAAAACAATATCTTAAAAATCTTTTTATTTATTATGTTGAAACATTTAAATGAAGTAATCCTTAAAAATGTAAAATAAATTCAGTAAATACAATTATTTAAAAATTAAAACAATATACTAAAACATTTTTATTTGTTATGATAAAAAGTGATCATATCCCAATATCCCATAAACCTCCTTTATTTATTATGATGAAAAATGAACATCAGCAAATTAATCATTAGAAATGTAAAATAAATTCAAGAAGTACATTAAAAATACATTAAATACATAAAATAAAAAAATACATACATAAAATAAACAAATAAATAAATACGTTAAAAATAAAAACAATACACTAAAAACATTTTTATTTATTAGAATGAAAAGTGCAACTACATGAATTAGTACTTTATATAAACTAAAGTCAATACTTATTTAAGATTATAAATAAAATAAAACTATATAAAAACATTATTAGAGTGAAAAGTAAAAAAAAAGTTAAAATGTCACAAATAAATTAAAAACATAAATGAAATGCAAATAGAAACCTTTTTATTAAATTCTGATTAAAAGTGAATATAAATTAATCAGTATAAAAAGAAAAAGAAATAACAAAAAAATATCCTGAAAGCATTTTATTTATCAGGACAATAAGTTAAAATAAAATGTAAGAAAATAAAATTGTAAAAATGAAAATGAATAAGTTAATTAGTAAAAGATGTAAAAATAAAGTTAATAATTACATAAAATATAAAAATAAAAACAACAATAAAAAACTTTTTATTTATTCAGATTAAAAGTGGCAATATATTAATCAGTAAAAATCTAAATATAAACCTAATAAATACATAAAAATATGAAATAAATAAAAACACCATCAGAAAACTTTTTATTCATTAGGATGAAAAATGAAAATAAAAGAATCACTAAAAGTCAATAAATGCATAAAATATAAAACAAATACAGGCAATGTCCTAAATATTTTTTATTTACATTCATAATATTAATAATAATATTAACAACAACAATAACAACAACAACAACAACAACAACAACAATAATAATAACAATAATAACAATAATAATAACAACAACAACAACAACAACAACAATAATAATAATAATAATAATAATAATAATAATAATTAAAAAAAATAATAATAATAACAATAACAATAATAATTTCTATAGTGCCTTTCACAAAACCCAAGGACACTTTACATCAAGTTTAACATAAATCAGATATAATCTACACAACATAAGAGGCACACAGTTCAACACAAGCAGACACAACAAACAATAATAGAAGAGGAAAATAGACAAGGTTTTAGAAGAGACCTTCATCCAGAATAGATGAAGCAGGCCTAACAGAGGAAGGAAGAGAGTTCCAGAGGGTGGGAGCTGCCACAGCAAAGGAGGACAGCAGGTTGGAAGCAGTGGAAGGCAGCGACCGGCCAGGGGTGCAGTGATGGACCATTCTGCAGAGGCAGAGGGCAGCTGGAACATGGAGGGATTCAAATGTCAGTAGGAGAATTCTGTACTGGATGCGCTTATGAACCGGGCTCAGTGCATTTGGGATAGAACAGGAGTGATGTGAGCAAATTCTTTGGTTTGTGTAAGAACCCTAGCAGCAGAGTTATGGATGTAGTGTACAGTGGTGCTTGAAAGTTTGTGAACCCTTTAGAATGTTCTCTATTTCTGCATAAATATGACCTAAAACATCATCAGATTTTCACACAAGTCCTAAAAGTAGATAAAGAGAACCCAGTTACACAAATGAGAAAAAAATATTATACTTGGTCATTTATTTATTGAGGAAAATGATCCAATATTACATATTAGTGAGTGGCAAATGTATGTGACCCTCTAGGATTAGCAGTTAATTTATTTTTGAAAGTGAAAATAAATGAATCAGTATAAAAAGTAAAAATAAAGTCAATAAATACATAAAATAAATGAAAGCAAAATCCTAAATTCTCTTAATTAATTATGATGAAAAATGAAAATAATCAGAAAATCTTAAAAATAAATGTAATAAGTACAAAAAATAATTAAAGAAATAAAATAAAGAATAATTTAAGATCATTTAATCATTAAAATAATTAAAAAATACATTTAATGCATACATTAATATATATATATATATATATACACACACACACACACACACACACACACACACACACACACACACACACACACACACACACACACACACACAGGTAGTCCTCGGGTTACGTCGGTCCCGGGTTACGACGTTTCGTGGTTACGACGCATCTCCCATTTACTGTATAAAGCCTTGTTTTGCACTTAAGTGGTTTTGCGTCGTAAACGTCATACCGCGAACTTCGTGTTTGGTGTGTGCGGTGGAAGAATACATGGTTACGCGGCTCGTTTGTTGATAATTACTGTGTTAGGATAGCTGTTAGGACAGGATACGTGCTTACAGTATGTTATTTACGTACAGTGTGTATGTATGCTCCGACTTACACCGAACATCGGTTTATGACGCCACCTAGGAACGGATCTGCGTCGTAAGTCGAGGACCCCCTGTACATACATATATATATATATAAAGCAACATCCTAAAAATATATACATTTATTATGAAAGAAAAAAATAAGCTTGTGACGAGCATGGTCAGGACCTTACTGGCAGCACAGGGTGCTGGGTGGGAACCAGCTCTAGAGAGGGCACCAATCCATCACAGGACACACACACACACTCCGGGACACTTTAAAGGCACCGACTGATGAAACGTCCTGTTCTCCAATTCCACTGTACTTTTTCCACATACTTTTCTCCCTCACAGATCTGTGATCTGTAACACTGGATCACTTTGGTCACTAACCTGACCCTGTGGCCATAAGCCATCCGTATGAGTCGATAAAAGCACCCCGTGAGCTCTTTATAACTTCCGGTGAGAACAGACGCCTTTATTAGCTGTGTTATAACTTCATAACTGCACGTGATGGATGTGTGTCGGCTCTCTAATTCCAGCTTGTTTTGCCACTTTTCTTTTATAAAGTGTCAATTAGGCGTTCAGACGGATGAGTTTCAGCGCTAAACACAAGCAGCGCTGCTCGTGAGGGGTGAGACCCAGAAGCTCCAGAGGTCAGTTTTATAAGGGTGGTTTTTTATAAGCAGCAGCATTTTGGGACGCGGCGATGGATCTGTTATTGCGCCCTTCCCTCAGATTGCATGTGATATCCATTTAACTTCATTCCAGGTACAGGAATCATTATGCTGCGCTCTATAAATCTGACCTGATGGTGGTTAAACCACAAATAGGCTGTTTAAATGGAGATGGAACACAATCGGATTGCACAGAGGACGATCGGAGCGGGGGAGGAGGATCGGAAATGTCATTAGATCAAACAAAACACAAAACGATGCAGAGCAGAGGAGGCACATCAGCCACCATCCGGACTTACATATGACACGTTTCTGCACATTTAATAAACCGTACCAGCTAACCATGAGCACTTACGGATCATTCTGATTCTGTTTTGGCCAAAAGGAAAGCTATAATCAGTTTATAAAATCTATTGGTTTTGAAAGCAATTTAAATTTGGAAGGTGAAGCTATTAATGACCAACCTGAGCCAAAGGATTATCACCTTTAGGATTTGGAAGATCTGGAAAAGCCAAAGGAATAAGGCCGTGCTTTAAACCAAAGGTCCTGATCTCTAAATGGAGTCACAGCTGGACTGAAGATCAGTCTGAGTCCCATCAGCAGAAATGCTGGAGCAGCTTCTAGCTGGGTTTGGTTTGATGGATCAGTCAGAAATGTTCCGGGAGAGTTATACAGCATCAGCAGCTCCGCCGGTTCCAGCAGCTTCTGTCTGATTTCTTTCACAGCGTTTGCAGGTGTTAAACTCGGTGTCTCTCATTAAACACCATCCCCGGCTGATCGGAGCTTCATTCATGGATCTGTTAACATTTACATTTACATTTACAGCATTTAGCAGACACCCTTATCCAGAGCGACTTGCAATTGATACAGTCCTACAATCCAAGCAATTATGGGCTAAGGGTCTTGCTCAAGGACCCAACAGTGGCAGCTCGGCATTTGTGGGATTTGAACCCTGAGTCCAGTACCTTAACCGCTAGGCCACCACAGTTAAGCCCAGCTCTGATTAACCCGGCCAGCTGCTGATGATCTAGAACTCCAACATTTCTGACATTCACATTCAGAACATGATCATACAAACTTAGAATCATGAATCAAATGGGATCCTGTACTTTGGTTCTAACACCAGGATCTCACTCTGATTAGCTTCTGCTGGTAGAACAGTGGATCTTAGTAACAGCCTGCATTAGAAATCAGACCCATTTTATGTACTGAATGGAAATAAGATTTTATTAATAAATTAAAGCTGATCAATCGATATATTTGTGTTTTTTCAGTATAATAAACAATTACTGATAAATTGTGTTTTAGCAGCAGGGGAATGATAGAGTGGAACCTTTTCTTTTTTGGAAGAAATGGATGCGGTGTGCTCCAGACCAAAAGGAACATGCAGACTGTTATCAGTCCAGAACAGGTCCAAAAGCCAGGTTCTACCATGGTACGGGGTCGGGTCGGGGCCCTTGTAAAGTCATTTACACTTCTGGGGAAAATACCCTGAGATTTTCGGAGATTTTAGATCATCTTTATCAGGGACAGCCGTGCATTTTTAAGCAAGACGATGCAAAACCACAAAAAGGCCCGGTTGTGGAAGAAGAGGGTACGGGGACTGGACTGGCCCGTCTGCAGTCCGGATCTGTCCCTTACGGAGAATGGGTGGAGAATATAGAAACGAAAATGTGACAATGACATCCTGTACTATAAACAGAGGAACCGTGATTAGAGAATAAAGTCGTACTCAAACATTTGCACACAGGTCATACTTACATAATAATACAATAATTACAGGCCTGTCTCTCAGCGTGTGTGTGTGTGTGTGTGTGCGTGTGTGTGTGTGTGTGTGTGTGTGTGTGTGTGTGTGTGTGTGTGTGTGTGTGCGTGTGTGTGTGTGTGTGTGTGTGTGTGTGTGTGTGTGTGTCCACAGTATGCTAATCCCCAAACCCCGGGGGATTTCTGAATGAAGATGTTTCTCTTCCTGTAAGGTTACACACCTCCATCTGCTCCCGACTGCTCACTCCTTTATTCCCGCTTCACCTTGATGACATCATCATCATCATCTCACACACACACACACACACACACACACACACACACACACACACACACACACACACACACACACAGATTCCTTTATCCGCTGTAATACCCGTGACCTTTTCCTGCAGTAAGAGCATGTCAGGATGTGCTGATAAGGCAGGGATTATACCGCTCATCTCCAACAGGGGGCGACACAGCACAGCATGTACTCACTCTTACACTTATAAATCACTGTACTCAGAGAGAGAGACTTTACACACACACACACACACACACACACACACACACACACACACACACTAAAGACATGAGTTCAGCTAACACGATCTTTTTGTTTTCTTTAATTTCCTCTTCCTTTCATTTTTTTTATCTGTTGATTACTTTTCCCATTGGTTTTTATTTTATTTTTGTTTCTCTTTACTTAAATGTCTTATTATTTTTTCTTAATTTCTTTTTGCCAAATGACATTTTTTTATTCCGTAATTCATACATTCCTTTTTCTTTGTCTTTTTTTTCCTTTTCCTTAATAACACAATTCTGTTCTTTTTGTCTTTTTTATGTACAGATTGTTCCTCTCTGTGTTTTTCTTTTGTTCATTTTGTCTTTAGTTTTTATTACATTTTTTGTCTTATTCCTTCTTTCTTTCTATCTTTCCATTGTAAGTTTCTTTTTTCCATTTTTGTTAATTGCTTCATTCTTTGACTTTTGGATTTTTCTGTATTTGCTTTTTCTTTCTTTCTTCTTTATGTTTTCTATAATTAATTCTTTAATTGCTTCTTTCTTTTCCTTTTTTCTAAGTTATGTCTATGTTTTCTTTTTTGGTCTTTCTTCTTTATTTCATTTTTCAGTCTGTCTTTGCATTATTTTTTTTTTCTTTCTTTTTCCTGTATTCTTTCAGTTTGTCTGTCATTTTAATCTTTTTTTCTCATTATTGTTTTTCTTTTTTCTTATTTAATTCCTTCCTTCTTTATTTCCTTTCTGCCTTTCTCTAATATATTTCTTTTAATTCTGTTTCAGTCTATCTTTATATTCTTTATTTTCTTTCTTTGTCTTCATTTATTCTTTCATTTTGTCTTCCTTTTTCATAGTTCTGTCTGTTGTTTTTATTCTTTGATTCATTTCTTCTTCCTTTCCTTTCTGACATTCTTTTTTTAAAACACAACAATATTTGATCTTATAAAATAAAAGAAAAAGTAAAGTCTTTATCCCCGGTGCATCAAAAGCAGCAGCTGCCGTTTGGTCCCTCTCCAGGACAGAGAGTGTAACTGATACTGCGCTCGTGTTTTGTTATTATTGATAGGCTTATGCTAAACCCATCGATTATTGATTGATTTCATTCAGCAGCTTCTGCACCGTCTTTCAAAACAAAACCTTAAAGATCAAGAAGAGAAGAGATTAAAGAAAAGAAGGAAGGAGGGGACATTTTCTCCCTTCTCTCTCTCTCTCAGTCTGACATGTTTCATTTTATCTTCACTATCAGACTGACCTCAGGCCCGAGCTTCCTCCGCCGCGCTGTGTCGTCTCATTACTTATTCATCGCGCATCACTTTTTGAATTTTGGGTTTGTTTTTGAAAATATTAGCCCCATCAAACATGAGAGAGAAGAACACCCCAGAAGAGCTTTAAACTGAACACACACACACACACACACACACACACACACACACACACACACACACACACACACACACACACAGCTGTTTAGCTGCTTCTCTTTTTTACTTATTTTTTATGTTGCTTTATTTATTCTTTCTGTCTTTTATTTTTATACCTCAGCACCGTTTCTTTAAATAAACAATAATATAAAAATAGATCCACTGATCAAACTGTGTCATAAATCAGTAAAAGGTTTCATGCAGTTAATACAAATTTCTGTTAAAATAAATATATTTTCTTTATCTGTTTCTTTCTTATTTGTCCTGCTGTCATTTTCTTTTTCTTTACTTTAATTAATTAATTTAAACTCAATATTAAAGTAGAGAGATTGGCAATAGTCCATACACATTATGTAGTCTATACACCTCTTTCTATCTTTCTTTCTTTCTTTCTTTCTTTCTTTCTTTCTCAATTGTCTTTGCATGGCCATTTCTATTTTCTTTTCTTTTATTCATTTATCACTTCATTTCCTTCTTTTTACTTTTTTTTACACTTTTCTTTCATTCCTTCTTTGCCTTTCTTTTCTGTGGTTCTGTCTCTAATTCATTTGTTTCTTTTTCTGTCTTCCTTTCTGTCTTTACTCTCTTTTTTCAGACCTTTTCTTCCTTCTCTCTCTCTTTCTCTTTCCTTTAATCATCTCACTCTCTTTTCTTGGTTTTTCTCTAATTCTCTCTCTTTCGTTTATTTGTTTATTTTATTTTTTGTCTTTCCTCTTCCCTTTATTTCTTAATTATTTTTCCCATACTCACATATTACTGTTCTGTTTTTATCTTTTGTTCATTCATTCTTTTTTTAATCTCTTTTCCTTTCTTTCTTTCTTTTTCCCTTCTTTGTTTATTTCTTTTTTTTACTCCCCTTTCTGCCCTTCCTTAATTTTCTTTCTGTCTTTCTCTTTCTGTATCTGCTTTGTGTCTTCTTGTGAGCTTTATTCTTTCCTTTTTAAAGCCTTTACTTCATTCTCTTTCTTTCTCTTTCCTTTAATCCCATCTCCTTTTTCTGTCTTTCTTTATTTCACTTACTCTCTTTCTTTTTAATTTCTTTTTTGTCTCCTCTATTCCCTGCAGCTAATTTCTTCTCTGACCTTCGTTCCATCTGTCCTTCTTAATTTTTATCCTGTCCTATATTCTTTCTGTTTTTCTTTTGCCCTAGTGAGTTTGTACTGGAACTATACTAAGTTACGTTTTTCTCCATTTAAGTTTCTTTATAGAAAAATTAAATTTACACAAAGAGATCATGCTATTTTTACTGTTCTCATTTTTTGTTTTTATAATTTGTTGTCTTTAGCTCATGCAGTTCTTCTTTATTCTTTTTACTAACAGCATTTTTAATTAAATTTCCATTGATCTTTTCTTTCTGTCTTCAGGTGAAGCATCCTCTGGACACCTCTCTCTTTTTTCTTTTTTTTGTTGTTGCTGTGAGAGGGGCCGTTTCAGCACACGCCCCATCACCCCCCGGCCGTGGCGTCTGAGCTTTAAATTGATCGTAAATGGCGTACGAAGTTCCCGTGTGCTCTGACCTGAGCTAATCGACAGTGATGCCTGAGCGGCTCGACCAGCCAAAGTGCTCCGAACTAAAAAAGAAATAATAAAAAATAACGAATAAATAAGGGACGGTGACGGACAGGACCAAACCATTTACAGCAGGGGGTCCGGGGTCTGGCGAGAGGGGCCGCTAAAACGGCACGAGGCGGCCCCGATAAACTTGGTGACGCTAAGAACAGAGTGTCAGCGAGGAATTTACCGATTACAGCCCGGCACTCGACTTCAGATCACAACAAACAGTAAGAAAAAAAGAACAAGGCTCTGACTGCCCTCTGTCAAAAAGAATGTCATTTAATAAAAGGCTCAAAAGTATTTCTTACTCTTTCCATTAATTCATTTTTATGATTAATTCTTTATTAATAAATTTATAATTTTCTTTTTTTTTGCTTTTCTGTCTTAATCCATTCGTTACATTCTTATTTATATATTTTGCTTTCATTATTAATTTAATTACTTGTTTATATATTTGCTTATTAGATTGTTGTTATTATTATTATTATTATTATTAGATGATTTCTCTTTCCCTTTATCCTTCTTTTTTATTGTATTGCTTTATTTTTGAAAAGTGATGTATTTAAAAAGTGAATTGTTTTTCTTTTCCATTTCCTTTAATTCATTTTTATATTTTTTATTTACTTATTTCTCCTTATTTTTGCCTTTAAGCCTTAATCCTTCATTACATTCTTATTTTATTTAATTTTCCATTATTTATGTAATTACTTGTTTATATGTTTGGGGTTTTCTCAGACTATTAGATTATTATTATTATTTGATTATTCCACTTTCTATTTATCCTTCTCATTTTTTCTTTTAAAAAGCAGTGTATCTGCTGTGTTTCTTTCTTTGCTTTCCTTTTTTCTTTCTCTCCCTTTTTCTTTCTGTTCTTTTTACTCTTTCTTTCTGTTTAGTTATATAATCCATTATTTTATTCGTTTTCTTACATCCTGTCTTTATCCTTTAACTTTTTTGATCTCTTCCTGTTTCTCTATTATCTTCTTTTGTTCTTTCTTTCTTACTTACTTTCTTTCTATTATGTCTTTTGTTATTTCTTTCTCTTTCCTGTCTTTCCTATCTGATTTGGGGTTGTAGAGTTACTTTTAATTGCAATACCACAAAAAACATCACAAAATGCTAAAAATGACTAGAAAAGGTGGGAAATAAAGAACTGCAAATCTGTTTGAAATCTCATTTTTTAGTTTTCTAATCTCATTACTAGCCCCAAGTTGCCCACGTCCCAACATTTTTTGGAATGTGTAGCAGGTCTGAAAAGCAGGAATGGATGTTACAATAAAATAAAAACAATAAAAACATGAAATATTTTGATTTCATTCTGTCTGAAATCAAATGAAAGTGAAAGAAAATGTAAGAAACACGGTCTGTTTTTTAATTTGTATTTTCCATGCTGTCCCAGCTTTTTCTGATGTGGGGTCGGCGGTGGCGTTTCCACGGTGATTACCGTCTGATCTGGCCTACGATCTCTCACGCCTCTCTCACACCTCTCTCACCCCTCTCTCATGCCTCTCTCACCCCTCTCTCTCACCCCCTCTCTCACCCCCCACTTACCCTTTCACACCCACCTCTCACCCTTCTCTCACCCCTCTCTCTCAACCCCCTCTCGCCGCTCTCTCACGCTTCTCTCCACCCCTCTCTCTCAACCCCCCCTCACACCCTTCTCTCACCCCTCTCTCTCAACCCCTCTCACACCCTTCTCTCACCCTCTCTCACGCCCTCTCACACCCTTCTCTCTCAACCCCTCTCTCTCAACCCCCTCTCACACCCTTTCTCTCCCCCCGCTCTCCGCCTCTCTCACACCTCTCTCACCCCTCTCTTCACCCCCACTCTCCCCCCCCAGCGTACCTTTCACAGCCCCCACCTCTCACCCTTCTCTCACCCCTCTCTCTCAACCCCCTCTCACACCCTTCTCTCTCAACCCTCTCTCTCACCCCCTTCTCTCTCACCCCTCTCTCTCACCCCTCTCTCTCAACCCCCTCTTACCCTCTCACCCCTCTCTCGCCCGTCGTATGAAACAAAGGCGTCAGAATTTCGGCGTCCCATCACCTCTCAGCACAAAGGCCTGGACCTGAGCCGGGGTGCCTTGGGCCGGGGCCATATTACTGACGAGGTACAACAGGTCCGGCTCGACCTGCATAGCTCTTTCTTTAGGATGAAGGAAATCCAGGCCAATGAAGCGCCATTAGGTCCCTCATAACGCCGCTGCTCTGAACCGTTCGGATCGACGGAGAAATCACAGCCTCACCAGGATCAGCAGTTACACTCAGAGTAAAGAGCAAAAAAGAATAGCCTGAGGTTTAAAAGTAAAAAAACTCAGCAAACTTTCAGCCAGCTGTGCAAAACATCTACGTCTGTACTCTTTGGTATTGTTCATCTCTCTCTCTCTCTCTCTTTCTTTCTTTCCTGTAAGCCTCTGTTTCCTCCTTCCTTTTTTTGCTTCTGTCCCTACGTATTATGCAAGGCCATTTATTTATGTTTTTATTTGTAACTCATTTCTGTTTCTCTTTCATGTTTTTCATTGTTTGCTTCTTTTCTTTCTGTTTGCTTTTCTGCCAATATTTCTTTAATTTGTTCTTTGTTTCTTTCATTCTTTAATCTTTGATACCTTCTTATGTCTTCATATATCTTTTGTTCCTCTTTATTATTTCTTTCTGTTCTTTTTTGCTTACCTTCTGACTTTTCTTTCCTCTTTTTTTTTCCTTCTTTCCGCCATTTTTGGCATTCATTTTGTCTTTTGTTTTCTCTCTGTCTGCCTGTCTTCTTTCTTTCTTTTGTGTCCTTTTCTTTTCCTGCAAGCCTCTCTTTCTTTCATCCTGTCACTTTTTTATTTTCTTTTCTTTAATGTATTTATTTAAATTCCATATTAAAGAAGAAGCCAGTTGTCCCTACACATTATGCTTTTATTTTCAAATTGTCATTTCTGTTTTTCATTTATGTCTTCATATATCTTTTGTTCCCATTTATTTTTTCCTGTCTGTCCATTTTGGTTTTATTTCTGACTTTTCTTTCTTCTCATCTGTTGTTTGAGCCATTTTGCCATTCTTCTCAAATGTAATTCTAGGCATTTTTGCCATTATTATTATATTTTGTTCTCTTTATCTGTCTTTCTTGCTTTATCTGTTGTTTCTCTTTCATTCTTTCCTTCTTTCTGTCTGTCTGTCTGTCTGTGATTCCCTGAATTTGTCTCATTCTTGATTATTTTTCAGTTTTTCCTGATCTGTTTCTGTTATTCTTTTGACTTGCATTTTCTTTCTGACTTTATTCTTTCCATCTACTATTCTTTCTTTCATTCATTTTTTCTTTCCTTTCTTTCTTTTTTATTGATTTTTTTTTTACCTTCTTATGTCTTCATACTGTATATCATTTGCTCCCTGGATAGCTTTTTCTTTCTGACTTTTCTTCCCTCTCATCTGTTGTTCTAGCCATTTTGCCATTCTTTTTGTCTTTTTGTTTTCTCTCTCTGTCTGACAGTCTTCTTTCTTACTTGTTTTCTTTTCATTTCATTCGTGATGCCGGTACAGGACTGTGTCTGTTCGCCTCTTATCTGTCACCTCTCTCTGTCCAAAAATGTCTCTTTGGGGGCTGGAGGGTGAAATATAGATGGAGTCAGGGGGCCAGAGGCAAGCTGTAAAAATAAAAATAAAAAATAACAGGCCCGCTGTCAGCGATTCAACCGGCGAGAACCGAGAGGGGACGTGGACAAGGGCACGGTAAAAATAGGGTAAAAACAACAAACAGTGTGTGTGTGTGTGTGTGTGTGTGTTTAATCCAACATTATTCCGTCTTTCTGACTTTGGTTCTTTTATTTTTTTTTGTCTGTATTTTTTTTACTTATTTCAGTTTTCTTTGTTTCTTTCATTATTTAATCTTTAATATCTTCTTATGTGTTTGTATATATTTTTTTTTACCTCCAATTTTCTTCCTTCTGTCTTTTTTGGCTTTATTTCTTTCTTTCTGCCTATCATGACTTTCTTTTTGTCAGTTATTCGTTTTTGTTTTCTTTTGTCTCATCTGTCATTCAAGTCATTTTTGTTCCCTCTATCTCTCTTTCTTATTTTGTTTGTCTTTTTTATTTGAACTTGATCTTTCTTTCTGGCTAACATGGTCTTCTTTTGTGTCTCTTATTTGATTTTTTTCTGTCTTTCAAGTCATTATCTTTTCGTATTATCTTTTGTTCTCTTTTTCTGTCTTTCTTGCTTTATTTCTGTCTTTTTTATTTATTTTTGCTGTCTGTTTCTTTCTTTATTTCTTTCTCTCAGTGCTTCTTTCAAATATGTCTATTTCTGATTTTTTTCTTTGCATTTATTAGTCTTTCTTTCATAACTTTCTTTTTGCATGTTATTTATTTTTGTTTTCTTTCATCTGTAATTCTAGTAATGTTTGCCATTCTATTTGTCTTTTGTTTTATCTGTTTTTTATTTCAATTTGCTCTTTCTTTCTTTCTTCTTTCTTTTTCTGTCTTTCTTGCTGTGTTTCTGCTATCCTTTTCAGGTTTATTTTCTTTCTGAATTTTTCTTTCCTTCTACTGTTTTTTTCTTTCTTTCCTCTTGTCTGTTATTTGTTTTTTCTTTCATCGTATTTGTAATTCTTGCCCTTTTTGCCATTCTTTTTATCTTTGTTTTTCGTGTCTGTCGTCCTTGCTTTATTTCTGTATTTCTGTCTTGTTTATTTCAATGTGTATGTCGGTCCACCACAGGGCCAGCGGGGGTCGCCGTTGAGGGGGATGATCCTCCAGCTTTCCTCCTCTTCCTCAGACGCAGTCAGCCTGTTGGTACGAGATGTTTCATCACTTTGCAGGCGTTCATAAATCCATTCTGTTTTTATTATTATTATTCTTATTATCATTGGAGTTCGGTCCGTAACGGAGACGTGTCGTCTGCAACGCTCTTCGGTTTAAAAAGAGTTTAATAAAAATAAATGGTGGCATGTTTGGAGAGCGCTGATGCTCTGAGAGAGCTGTGGAACCTGGGCGAGAGGCCTGACAGCTCGGCGCACAGCAAACAAGCTTCCACATTCTTCCGGAATTTCAATTTTGAAGCGTTATGATAATGTGATGGGGATTTTCAGGAGTCCGGGACGGCACCGGCTGAGAGACACGCCTCGGATATAAGACGGGGACGAGCGAGAGGGCGGACTCGTCTCTCCGACTGGGTTTGAGGAGAAAGATGGCTGCTTTGCTCAGCGCTGTGCCACCTCTTCTTTAATTACGAGGGAAATGCGGAGGCTGAAAGTGAATTGCAGATAATGAGAGGCTTGTTTTGCTCTCTCTCTCTCTCTCTCTCTCTCCCTCTCTCTCTCTTTAGGTCTCTCGCTCTACCTTTCCCCTTCTTCCTGCACAGTAAACCACGCTTTATTTTTCCTGTCAGCGCCGGATGCTCCTCCAGGACAGCTAGAAGCCTAATGAGGTACAGGGGAGATTTCAATAACCCTCTCTCTCTCTCTCTCTCTCTCTCTCTCTCTCTCTCTCGATAGGTGACAGGAGGACAGAGGGCATTTGCCGTTTGGCAGCCAGTAGCTGAGAGTTCAGGTTTAAGACTCGCGTAACGCAGACGAAGGCCAGAGAGAAAGAAGATGTTGGTCATCTTGATAAGTTATTTTAGCTCCAAGTCCAATATCCACACTTTTTAGGGAGTTACATCAGAAATCCGTTCCAACAGGGCAATAGTATTGGGACGCCTTTGCATTAGACCTACAGGAGCTTTTATGGCATCCAATTCTACAACCCCAAATCAAAAAAAGTTGGGACAGTATGGAAAAGTCATTTAGAAAATGTTTCTTACATTCCTTTTACTTTTATGGTTTCATGTTTTTTCCTCATCGACTTCATTTCATTTGTTAATAAACATCCATTCCTGCAGGCCTACAGCACATTCCAAAATATTTAGAGCTAGTAATAAGATAAAAACTAAATACTGATGTGCTTTCAAACAGCTGAGTCTCTATTATGTCACAATGGTCCTGAAAGAAGGACCGGAAGGGATTTATATATTCCTCCCTCTACAGAGCATAAATATCATTAAACCATTCAGAATCTGGAGGCATTTCCTAAAAAGCCTGAACTGAAGAGAGGTGATCTCCCCTTCCTCAGACGGCACTGCATCAAGAACCGTCATTCATCAATAGCTGATAGAACCACATGGACAAGGGATTCCTTTATCAAACCTTTATCAAGCTCTACAATACAGAGTTACATTCACATAACCGACAGCAATCCCCACCTCAGCAGAAAAAAACTAAACTTGTTTTTAAAAAGAAAGTAAGAAAGGAAGATTGAACAATAGATAGAAAGAAAAAAGACAGAAACAAAGAAATACAGGCAGACAGAGAGAACAAAAGGTAATAGGCATGCCAAGGACTGACAGATAAAGACAGATAAAAACAAAGAATCAAACAACAAAAAGAAACTCATGACAGGAAGAAGGAAAGCACACAAAAAGCACAGAAAGAAAACAGAAAGAAAAAAAAGAAAGAAAGAAAGAAAGAAAGAAAGATGGAACTAAAAATGATAGAAAGAAAATAAAAATGACAAAAAAAACCAAAATAATCAAGAATGCAAATTGAAAGAGAAAAGAGAGACTGACAATAAAATGAAAAAACAGAAACAAAGGAAGATAAACTCAAAAAACAAAAAAAATCAATAATGCACACACAGAAAGAAAAAAGAATGAAAGACAGCAAGAAAGACAGAAACAAAGAAATAGAGAAAGAAAAGGAGAAAGGAAGAAACAAAGACCCAAAAACAAAAATAAAAATAAAAGGACTAAAGATCAAAGCCACAGAAAGAAACAGAAAGGAAGAAAGAAAGAAAGAAAGAAAGAAGCCTCTCATCTGGAGAGAAATGAATTGCAAAAATTTAATTTAAGACTATGTGATAAAATGAGCTTAGATACATTAACATCTATAGAAAAACAAAACAAGAACAGGAAATGGGTTCTCCAAAGCACAGCCTGTGGGGAAAATAGTCTGTTTATCAGAATTAAAAACAGTTGTTTGCAGAAAAAGGTAAAACAGGCCAAAGAAGTAAAAGCCGGTTTGTAGCTGTGCTGCAGAGATTTTGTGTTTGTTTTGATTAGGTTTTTGCCCAGTGCTGATGCTCTGAGTCAGACAAGCAGCTTCATTTGTTCTGATTCTAATGCTGACCTCCATTTAGCCGCTCAGGACGAGCACGTAGGAAGCAATAACATCTCACAGGGCACAGTAATAAATACCAATAATAACCCTGGCACTGCGCGCCCAGATTATACCAGCTCACACCGAGAGAGAGAGAGAAAACAGGGGGCAGGGCGGAGGGCAAAGGGATTAAAGAATTAATGAACTCTAAATAATACAGCCGATTATAAATGATCACACATACACACACACACACACACACACACACACACACACACACACACACACACACACACACACACACACATACATACATATCAGAAGGTTCTCTGTTTCTGAATAAATCTGAACTCCGGGGAAACTTCTAAGCAACTAAAGGGCCACCATCAGGAGAACACTGAACAACAACGATGATGTGCACAGAGGAAGAAAACTGCTCTCAAAAAAAGAACACAGACAAAAAAACATTAAAAAAAAAACATTATTGGAAAAAACATTTCTTTCTTTCTTTCTTTTTTTCTTTCTTTCTTTCTGTTTGTGCATTCTTGATTATTTTTTACTTTTACTTTTTTCTTGCTTTGTTTCTGTTGTACTTTTAATTTTTATTTTATTATTATATTTTTTTCTGTCTTTATAGACTTCGTTCTTTGTTTGTTTGTTTCCTTATTTCCTTCTTTTGGACAGGGTCTCTTTCATTATCTCTGTTAGTCTTGGTTGTTTTTTTCATGTTTTTCTTGATTTTTTCTGTAGTTCTTTTCATTTTTATTTTATTTCTGTCTTTTTTCTTTCCATCTATTTTCCCTCTGTAGTCCTATGTATTTCTTTCCTTCCTTCTTCTATTTCTTTCTTTGGTTTATTTTTTTCTTTCTGTAATTTTTGGAGTTCTTTCTTTCTGCTTATCATGACTTTTTTATTGTCTTCTTATCTGTTGTTCTAGTCATTTTTGGCATTCCTTTTATCTTTTGTTCTTTGTCTTTCTGTCTTGCTTTGTTTATTCATTGTTTATGTCCATTTATTGTTAGTTCTTTCTTTCTTTCTTTCTTTCTGTCTGTCAGTGCTTCTTGCATTATCTTTGTTATTCTTGATTGTTTTTGTCTTTTTCTGTTTTTTGTCTTTGTTGTGTAGTTATTATTATACTATCTTTTTTCTTCTGATCTATCACTTTTTATTTTTTATTTATTTTTATTTCTGTGGCTTATGTGTTTTCTACCTGTCTGTTTGCAGTTCTTTCTTTTTTTCTTTATGCAGTTTATTTTTACTTTCTGTCCTTTTTGGAGTTCGTTCGTTCGTTCTTTCTTTCTTTCTTTCTTTCTTTCTTTTGTTCGTTCCTTCTGTCTATCATGACTTTGTTTTTGTTTGATTTTTTTCTCATCTGTCTTTCTACTAATTTTCTGGCATTCTTGTTACCTTTTGTTCTCTCTAGTCGTCTTGCTTTGTTTCTGTCTTTTTCTTTCAGTGCTTCTTTCATTATCTCCATCATTCTTAATTGTTTTTGTCTTTTTCCTTGTTTCTGGCTATGTTTTGTTGTTCTTTTTATTTTTATTTTCTTTCTTTTTTGTTTGTGCATTCTTGATTTTTTTTCTGGGGGTTTTCATTGCTTTGTCTCATTTGTTCTTTCCATCCCATGGAGGATCTGTATCACGTTAAGCAGGTGGTTATTATATATAACATCATATCTCAGGCGCCTCTTACTCCCCTAAAAGCGCGTGCTGACTGAGTTCTATCTACGGTGAGAGTAACGCGCTGTCGGAGAGCTCCGCCTCCAATAAATAAGGACCGTGAGACTGCCATTAGCTCCTCGAACCTTCCACGAGATGTGGGGTGACAGAAGGGCCGTACGGAGCCCCGTCTCCGACGCCGCATCAGTAATTGTAATGAACGTAATGTATCACAAATAAAAGCTGGAGGTTAAGACATAAATCCACAGAGGGAAAAAAGCGATGAGTAAACATGGTGAGGGGGAACGCAGTGTGAATAATGAAGGCAGCTCCTGCGGAAATCAAAGCGATACGCCGCGTGTAAATTAATGTCACATTCCCACGTCGGGAAAATGGTGTGTTTTCCTCCCACTCGTCCTCCAACAAAATGCTACACAAAAAAGAAAAACGAATCAGGCGGGGGGTAAAGAACATCATGGAAATGAGACTTGCTGAGCAAAAAACTTTTGCGTGTCTTATTAAATTCGCCCTCACGTCGACCCCGACCGGGCCGTAACGCAGCCGTGTCAGTCAAACACGTGTTTTTGGTGTTATTTATAGCGGTTATTAAGAAGGACAGGGAATAAGGAAGACGTTCGCGCTTCCGCCGGGCCCCTGTCTGCGGAGCCGAGGTTTAATAAAGCTACGGCAACCCCCATAAATCTTCATAAAGCCACATATTCAGATCAAGCGACGGAGCCTGGAGGCACCAGCACACCTTGCCCTCTTTTAGCATCCAAAGTGTATTACGGCGTTCCCCAAACCGAGCGCCAACCGAAGCCAGGCGTCGCAAAGTTTGCTGGTGGTCCAAACGCGGCGCGGGTCCGGCACCGAGAACTTTTATTTCATCATATTTCATCATGGCATTATCAAAAAATAATACGATTTTAACACCTGAATTATATTCCCCCAACAAAATTGTTATCATTCTTTACTAATAAAAGTCCGGAGTGTGCGTTATTACCGGCAGAAACGAATAACGGAGCGCGATAATGGGATCTACGGGGAAAAGAAATAACACCGAGAGGCTTCTCTCGACACCCTAGCGTCACGAAGATCTCAGGAAAAAAAAAAAAAAAAAGTGTTAAAAATTACAATTCTGATTTCGTCTGGTCAACTTCATTTCATTTGTTAATAAACGTCCACTCCTGCATTTCAGACCTGCAACCTGCTCCAAAAAACATTAGAGCAGGAGCAATTTAGGGCTAGTAATGAGATTAATTTAAAAAAAAATAATGATGTGATTTCAAACAACTGATTTTAATCACGAGCCCAGAGAAGGCGACGCCGCTTCTGGACATGGTTACCACATGAGCCTTCTTTTTGAAGTGGTATTTGTGTATGTAACTCTGTACTGTAGAGCTTTTTTCTGTCTGTCTCATTCTTGATTATTTTTGTCTTTTTTAGTTCATTTTTATTCTAACTCTGTCTTTTGTCTTTCCATGTATTGTTCTTTCTTTCTTTCTGGGCATTCTCGATTATTATCCTTTTCAGTTTTTTTTTGCTTTCTTTCTATCTTTTCATTTCATTTTCATTTTTCCTTTCTTTCTTTCTGTTTATGTATTCTTGATTAATTTTGTCTTTTTCAGTTTCAGTCTTTCCTTTTTTGTTTTCTGTCTGTGCTTCTTTCATTATTTCTGTCATTTTAGATTATTTTTGTCTTTTTCATTTTAATTTGATTTATTTTGGTACTTTTTCTTTCCATCTATTGTTCTTTCATCTTTTCTGTCTTTCTTTCTGTCAGTGATTCCTTCAATATCTTGATTGTTTTTGTCTTTTTCTTTTTTTGTTGTTTATTAAGAAATGTCTGTCTGAAATGAAATAGAAGTCGAAGCAGTTGTAAAAAAAACACTGTATTTTTTTTATTTATTTGCGTTTTCTATACCAGCCCAAATTCTTCTGATTTGGGGTTGTAAATGGAATCACCATGAAATACCAAAACATTTAAAACAAAATCTGTCTTTTGTTCTCTATCTCTGTTTTGCTTTGTTTCTGTCTTTATTTTTTCAATCTATTGTTCTGTCTTTCTTTCTTTCTTTCTGTGCTTCTTTCATTATCTCTGTCATCTTTGATTAATTTTGTCTTTTCTGTTTTGTCTTTTGGCTTTGCTCTGTAGTTATTTTTATTTCCTATCTTTCTTTTTTCTGTTGTTCTGTCAGTGCTTCTTTCATTATGTCTGTCATTCCTGATAATTTTTGTTTATTCAGTTTTTCTTGCTTGTTTTGATGTTCTTTTCAGTTTTATTTTCTTTCTGTCTTTTTTCTTTCCATATATTCTTCTTCTCTTCTCTTTCTTTCTTTCTGTCAGAGCTTCTTTCATTATCTCTGTCATTTTTGATTATTTTTGTCTTTTTCTATTTTTTTTTTCTGGCTTTGTTTTGTAGTTCTTTTCATTTTTATTTTATTTCGGGTCTTTTTCTTTCCAACTACTGTTCTTTCTTTCTGTGGTTGATTTTTCCTTTCCTGCAATCATTATTTATTTTTGTTGATTGATTCTTTCTTGTCATCTGTCTTTCTAGGAATTGTTGGACTTTTGCCTTGGCCTTGTGGCCTGTTATCTTTTGTTCTCCCTGTCTGTCGGTGTCTTGCTTTCTGTTGTTCTTTCTTTCTTTGTTTCTTTTAATGCTTCATTGTCTCTGTCATTGCTGATTGTTTTTGTCTTTTTATTTTTGTTGTTAATTGTTTGTCTGTAATGAAATAAAAGTCAGAGCAACGTGTATGAAACACTGATTTTTGTATTTATTTGCATTATCCATACTGTTCAAATGCTTTCTGATTTGGGGCTCTGTTTGGAATCACAGTGAAATACCCCGACGTTTAAAATGAAATCTGTCTGCCTCTTCCCAGAACTAAAAATAAGTGGATACTGAATCTTCCAGCAGGATGATGACATAAAACATCCAGACCAACACAGAAACCGTTTAGTGACACAAAATCATCTTCTGGAAGCTCTGTTCTTCCGCTGAGCTTAGGGTTGTTACCAGTTTGTTCCCTGCATATGCTGACCAGGAGTGTCTCAGCTTTTTTGAGGAACTTTGTCTTCACCAACAAGGACTCCATTATTCTTTGGTAATAAAAGTCTGCATATAGTGTTTTTGTTATTAAATAAAAGCATTAAGGTGGTGCATAATGCATACTGATTCACCTGATACAGAAAACAAATCAAATCATGTTTCTATATGCACTGTTTGAATAAAATATAATCCCTCCAGATCCGGTGAGGGGAATGGTGCGAGAGTATTTCAGCGGCAAACTCTGTATTGAGTTCTTTTTACATAAATAAGTAAATTCAGAACACAGCAAGGTTTGGAAAAAGGTGCCTGAAATGATTTTTTATTGGAGATCCTGCAAAGTTGTGTTTAAAAAAATCCTGTTAAAACCATGGCTGGACCCATTTTTGATTTCAGAACAGCCTTAATTCTTCATTTCATAGACCCTTCGGTTATTAGAGTGGTTGTTTGTTAATTAATGTGTTGACCTTCTATCAGATCGACCCAGTCTGGCCATTCTCACTGGATATTTTCCCTTTTTCTGACCATTCTCTGTAAAACCTAGAGATGGCGCTGTGTGTGAAAATCCCAGTAGATCAGACCTGTCTAGCACCAACAACCATGCCACTTTCAAAGTCACTACCCCAACTCCTACGTTTGGCCTTTGCATTAAACCTAGTAAAATGCTGACCTTTAAAGTGTAAAATTGCTGAAAATGAACTTAAACCAAAATCTCCATGAATTCCAGTCTTGTTTTAAAGGTGCCCACAGAGACCCTCATTAGACAGAAGAATCAGGAACCTTCCAGCCCCTGAGACTCCGCTTTGAGTCACATCACAATCTATTGTCCTGCGGCGTGACCAAAACCGTAGCAGATAATAACGCCGTTAGGTCTTGTTTGGTAAACACCGTCCCCCGGAGTTTTTTGTCGCCCCATCTTGTACCTCTTGTAGATTCGGGTTTAATGGCCGGACCGCGGGGAAACGGAGCCCAGTGTGTCGCCTCTCAGCACCGGCGCAATGACATTTGAGAAAGGTTGAGATAATTAGCGCCATGAAAGCATTCAAATCAGACCAATTTAACCCAGATGTTTGGGAAAGGCTAAGTGGGAAATGCCATCGCTTAATTAAGAGGAGGTGAAACGGATCGGGACGGTTTGATGTGTGCACTTGAAAAGCTCATTAAAGACGTTCCGTTTGACCCCTGAACCCGAAACTGGCTTGAGATTTACACCCCGGAGATGAACGCCGGAGGATCGGAGAAATAAAGGCAGGTGCATGAGGTGCAGAGATACAGTATCAGGACTGAAATCATGGCTTTATAAATTGGATTGCACTTTAGAAGGCATGAAAAGTGGAATTTTATATTAAAGACACAGAGGTGTTGCAGAGCCATTGCTTATTTTTGTACATTAGAAAACATTCAATTGAATCATTAAATGATCATAAAGCTTAACTAGTTCGTTGTTATTAAGCTAGTTTAAACGTTCCCATTAAATGACGTGTAGCTTATGTTGCTAATGCTGCTAACTTAACTTCACCACACGCCCTGAATGAAATCTGAAATCGTTCCCTTAATCGGGTTCCTTTCCCTTAATCTTTCCCCTTAAAATATCTCATGAACTTAATTAATCTGTTTGTTAAAGTTTAAAGTTAATCGTTTGCATTAAACAACCAGTGGACTTACAGAGCTAACGCTGCTAACTTAACGTCTCCGTACGTCCTGAACGTCAGATGATTCAGTTTTTGTGTGAAGAATCGATTCCTAGTTATTGGGAATCAAATCACGGAATCGACTTCTTTCAGGACTGAATCGTACGCGTTCGAGTCTAAACATGAATCAAAACTCGAACGATGACTCGGATAAAAATAGAAATCGTAGATGTTTTAATAAAGGAAGTGGCGTTTACAGTTTATTTTCCTAAAAATAATTCACCGATTACAATTTTTAGGGAATCGAATCACGGAATCGACGCCTTTTGGGATTGAACCGTACGCTTTCGATTCTAAAGACGAATCAAAACGCGAACGATGAACTTTGATAAAAATAGAAATCGTAGACGTTTTAATAAAGGATGTAGCGTTTACATTTTATTTTCATAAAAAAAAAATTCACTGCTTTAAAGGTATTTAAGTAATTAAGAAGTAAGTTGTATTACCTCAGACTGCTTTAGCCACTTGCTAACTTGAAAACTGGTTCTGATTGATGTGGAGTAGTAGGTTGTCCAGATATCCAAATGTATATGCACAGGCACTTAAAAATTGAGTTTTACATCCTATTTTCCCTAACGTGACCTTTATTTACAACTTACAATTTATATAATAAGTCGATAACAAAAGCACCAGCTCGTTACATATCCATAAGATATAAAATCGATCTCATTATGTCGTACCCTGTAGACTTGACCTATTAATAATCGGTATGAGCGCTTTCGCCAGCACAGTGAGTTACAGAGCTAATCAGAGTGGCAGGTCGACCTCAGTCCACAGGTATGATTTGCTCTTCAGATCTCCGCACAGCCAGAGTGGCCGCCGCGGATAATGAGACTTTTTGAGCCTTTGCAGTCGTCCATATGCCATCGTGATGCTCCTGCTGGGCAGAGAGTGCCCGTACCTGCTCGTTCTGGTCACTTCAGGGTAGGAGGAACCTCAAACGACCTCAAGTTTCTCCACCAGAAGGTCTGAAATAACAAGCGCTCTGGAATGATTACACTCGCTGACACCTTTCCTGACACATAAACCACCTTCTGCCTGCCGTCGGTTTTTTTTTTTTATTATTCACTTCACCGTTTCTCTTACTTTCTCCATGTCTCTGTCTATTTTAATCAGCTCCTCGCTTAATCGTCGTTTCTCCAAAGTTGGAGGCAGAAAAGATGCTTCGTGATCTCGTGAAGACAGACCGAGGCTCGGCTTCTTTGCAGAGAAAGACGTGTCGCAGCAGAACTGTTTCTCGTTCATTATTTATATAAACACCAAATCAGAAAAAGTTGGCACGGTGTGAAAAATGCAAAAGTATATATTTTCTGCTCAACTTCATTTAAGTTGTTAATAAACATCCATTCCTACATTTCAGGCCTGTAAGACATTCCAAAAAAGTTTTGGACAATTCAGGGCTAGTAATGACATGATATATGATAATAATATACTACTACTACTACTAATAATAATAATGATGTGATTTCAAACAGATAATTGAAATCAAACCTTTCTCAAGCACCACTTACAGAGTTACGTTCACAAATGCTGCTTGAAACGTTATTGTGCCAAAAAACAAGCCTTTTTAACCATTGTAGCCATGTCCAGAAGCGGAGTCTACTTTCTAAAGAGGGACAGTAGAGGGCGTCATCATCAGCTTCATCCCTGTCCTTTTTTGGGAAGTCTCTACAGACGAGAGAAACAGCAAACACCATCACTGTGGTCTCTCCGCCCATCATGGACCCCTCATGCAAACTTTTCTCCCTCCTGCCGTTTGGCAAACAGAACCGGAGCATCCATGCTGGCACTGCCAGGCTCTGTAACCATCAACCCTCCCCCCCCCACCCAAAAGCAATCAGAGTCCTTCTCACACCAGACTGACCCCACCACTTTCGATTTCACCCACGGTTAAACATTTTATACATTGCTGCTACCTCTGCAGTATTTTGAAGGTTTACATGCTTATATTTTATAACTTGTGATATAATATGTCGGCTGTATCATATTTCATGCTGTGGTACGTTATTTCTGTACAATCACACAGTCACTGCTGTACGATACCCTCACCCCTAACATCCCCTAACATTCAGTACCCTAAACTCGCTTTTATTTATCATACTGCACTTTGTGTTGTTCTATATTATTTTATGGTGCATTTTGTTCTACTGTGTACTTGTATGTGGTTAGATTGACAATAAAGCTGTCCTGACTCTAAAATCTAGAGGTTGACATTATCTGACAAAGAAGCAGGTTAGTAACAGGAGACTTTATTGAGCAGCTCTAAAACGTCTCAAAAATCTCTAAAAAGCCCCCTGTAAAGGCAGAAAGTCAGGAACAAGGACCCATTAACAAGGACAAAACCTGGATGGAATGATACTTTAAACCAGGATGGAACCCAAATCTCTGTTCTTGACTTGTCTCTTCCAGAATCTGCACTGTTTCTCATTTAAATCTCGGCTCATTTCTCTTGGGTTCCAGCCCAGTTAATTGTCTTTCCATTTTGGTTCCATCCTGTTTCAGGTCTCGTCTCATCCATTTTCCATCCTAGTTCTAATCTCATCTCTCATTCAGTTTCCATCACAGTTCAGGTCTCGTATCATTTTGGTTCCACCCTGGACAAAGTCTCATTTCGTCTGGGTTCCATCACAATTAAAGCATCATCTCTCATCAAGGTTCCATTGCGGTTTAAGTCTCGTTTCCTCCAGGTTCCATCCCAGTTCAAGACTTTTTAAATTTTGATAGGAACCTGGTTCAAGCCTCATCTTATTAGAGTTCCATCCCAGTTTAAGTCTTGTTTCACCCATTTTCCAACCCAGTTCATGTCTCATCTCATTAGAGTTCCATCACAATCCTCCACAGTTTCCGTTTGACAATTGTTTACACCTGGGGGACTCTCTTTATAAGGTGGGCTTCGAGAGAAAGTCGGGGCGAACTATTGTCTTGGTTACGACTGAGCGTTCTGCATTTCTCCCATTGGCTTTGTCGTCCGTCTATGGATTTCCGCACTGGATTACCTGTCCGTTTTGCTTTCTGTTCGGATTATACTTCCTGCATGATCTGCATTCCGTCCGTATTAGATTACCTGCCTGTTCCACGTTCCATCCACGCTCATAACAGCACCCGTTTAGCAGCTCCTCCTGTTTTTGTTTATGCACCCGTTTTCCGGCTCTGCCTGTTTTGTTTTCGCACTCGTTTTCTGCCTGTTTTGGTTAGCTGTATTTTTCATTAGTTTGTATTGTTTTTTTAAATAAAATCTCATATTTTTTGGAATATGCGCATGTCTCTCCCGTTCCTGCCGCACTTGCGTTACACCTTGTTTCCAAATCTTATTTAATATTTTGATTTTTAAGTCCAAACATTTGCATAATACTGTAATGCTATAGAGATTGATTACATTTATAAATTGTAAAACGTTTACTTTAAAAATAAGAGGACAGTCTTTTTATTTAAACTGGAACAGGTTTGTATTCATCTTTTCATTCCGGATTAAAAAACTGCATGTGATACGACTAATACGATTAGAGCCTGGAAAAAGTATATTAAAAATGTCAAAACCCATCTTGATTGTGAATCAGCCAGAGCAGGAGTAACGACGCTGCGCCTGTAGAGCATCTGCCATCTCTACGTCCCACTTCTCTCACATTAGTGAACTCGTTGTCGGATTTGTCACTGCGCCGGGGTTCACAGAGGAGGCCGAGGCATGTCGGATGAAGATGAGGTTTCACAGGCTTCATAAATTCACCGTCACGCCGAGAGCAGGGCTACGTCCACACGGCTGGCACCGAGGTATAAAGACTTGGCTTAGGGATGTGTGACGCTGAGCAAATAGTTATTAAATTCAAGCTAAAACCAGAGGAAGAAGAAACGCGAGAGAGAGAGAGAGAGAGAGAGAGAGAGAGAGAGCGTGATATTTACATTTATGTTATTCATCTAGTGGACACTTTCTTCCATGTGCAAATGAGGAAAAATCCAGCCAGGCACAACTTAAAATATAAAAACATTAGGCAAGGGGGAATTAAAGGAATATATATTTAGTTCAATTTAATTATATAAAAAAAAAAACATGAGAGACAAAAGAAGAGACAGTGTGCCTCCTACGTAGTACCACCCCTGTACACACCTTACTGGTTCAAATGCTGACCCTGGTGAGGTGATGATGAACTGTAATAACAGTAACTGAAACCCAACACATGTAACACTAAACCCAGTACACCAAACTCTACGTTTACCTTTAGTACACCGAACCCTAACTTCAGCATACCTACCTAACCCTAACCTCAGCACACCTAACCCTAACCTCAGCACACCAAATCCTAACCTCAGCACACCTAACTCTAACCTCAGCACACCTAACCCTAACCCTAACCTCAGCATACCTAACCCCAACCTCAGCACACCTAACCCTAACCTCAGCACACCGAACCCTAACCTTAGCACACCGAACCCTAACCTCAGTACACCGAACCTCAACCCTAACCTCAGCACACCTAACCCTATCCCTAACCTCAGCACACCTAAGCCCAACCCTAACCTTAGCACACCTAACCCGATCCTCAGTACACCTAACCCTAACCTCAGCACACCTAACCTTAACCTTAGTACACCTAACCCCAACCCTAACCTCAGCACACCTAACCCTAACCTCAGCACACCTAACCCCAACCCCAACCGCAGCACACCTAACCCTAACCCTAGCCTCAGAACACCTAACCCCAACCTCAGCACACCTAACCCTAACCCTAGCACACCGAACCCTAACCTCAGCACACCTAACCCTATCCCTAACCTCAGCACACCGAACCCTAACTTCAGCACACCTAACCCTAACCTCAGTACAACTAACCTCAACCCTAACCTCAGCACACCTAAGCCCAACCCTAACCTCAGCACA
>JAJAGP010002369.1:0-118561 GCA_025084515.1 Ancistrus triradiatus | reverse complement strand
CTCAGGTTCCTCGACCCTGAGGAACCGTTTATCGTCGAGGTAGACGCGTCTGATATCGGCGTGGGGGCCGTTCTCTCTCAGCGCACCGGGTCGGACCGTAAACTTCACCCGTGCGCTTACTTCTCATGAACCCTGTCCTCTGCCGAATGTAACTACCCCATTGGGGACCGGGAGCTTTTGGCCATGAAGTTGGCACTACAGGAGTGGTGACACTGGCTGGAAGGCGCCAAGGCTCCGTTCCTGGTGTGGACGGACCATAAGAACCTGCCATACATCCAACAAGCCAAGCGGCATAACGCTCGCCAGGCTCGTTGGTCGCTGTTCTTCGCCAGGTTCGATTTCACGGTCACCTTTCGGCCAGGCTCCAAGAATGCCAATCCCGACGCCTTATCTAGGCAGTGGGATCAGTCGGACTCCTCCCCTGTCCAGGATCCCATACTCCCGGCCCCTCGGGTAGTCGCGGCCCTCACCTGGGCCATCGATGACGTGGTCACCAAGGCCCTTCGTCCCGAACCCGATCCCGGTAATGGTCCCCCGGGTCGCAGGTTCGTCCCCACCTCCGTTCGTCCCCGAGTATTGCACACTCGGGCGGCACAGCCACCTACAAGCTCCTCCAACAGAGCTTCTGGTGACCACGCATGGAGGATGAGGTCAGGCAGTTTGTGGCCTCCTGCGAGGTTTGTGCCCGCAACAAAACCCCCCGCAGGAGGCCTCCTGGCCTTCTTCGGCCTCTTCCTGTCCCCGCTCGTCCGTGGTCACACATCTCCCTGGACTTTGTCACAGGCTAGCCCCCGTCTAAGGGCAACACGGTCGTCCTCGTTGGCGGTAGACCGGTTTTCCAAGGGGTGCAAGCTCGTGGCATTACCCAAATTGCCCTCCACCAGGGAGACGGCTGACCTTATCCTCCGGCACGTTGCTCAGGTTCACGGATTCCTTCGGGACTTGCTGTCTGATTGCGGTCCCCAGTTCATCAGCCTCTTTTGGACAGCTTTCTGCCGCTTAGTGGGGGACACCCAGAGTCTAACGGCCAGACCGGAAGGGTGAACCAGGACTTGGCACGCATGCTCCGATGCCTGACGGCGGGTAACCCCTCCACGTGGACGGAGCACCTGCCGTGGGCCGAATTCACCCATAACACCCTGTGGCATTCAGTCCTCGGTATGTCCCAGTTTGAGTGCCAGTTCGGCTTCCAGCCTCCCCTCTTCCCTCGCCAAGAGGCGGACGTGGGGGTTTCCTCAGCCGGACAGTTCGTCCGCCGGTGTCGGCAGTCCTGGCTCAAGGCCTGGGCAGCTCTTGCGAATAGCGCGGAGGACATGCGTCGACAGGCCGATCGTAAGCGCAGGCCCGCTCCCTCCTATCATCCGGGACAACGCCTCTGGCTATCCGCTCGGGATCTCCCCCTGAAGGGAACCTCGGGCAAGCTGGCTCCCAAGTACGTGGGGCCCTTCAAGGTTCTTCGTAGGGTCAATCCGGTCAGTTATCGGCTGGACCTGCCTGCCTCTATGAAGATCCACCCCACGTTCCACACTTCCCAGCTCAAGCCCTACCTTTGCCAGACCCGAGTCCCATCCAGGCCTCCTCCTCCTGCCGGGTTGTCCAGGGATCCCCGGCCTACGCGGTGCGTTGGTTACTGGACTCCCGCCAGGTCCAGGGTAGCACCCAGTACTTGGTGGACTGGGAGGGCCGCAGGCCGGAGGAATGTTCGTGGGTCCCAGCACGGCACGTCCTGAACCGGGCCCTCATCCGTGACTTCCGGAGGCGCAGTTCTGCCGACTTGGGGCCGTCGAGAGCCGCCCCTGGGGGGGGGGTACTGTCAGAGGGCGCATTCCGGCCGCTAGGGGCCGCCCCGGGACCGCCAGGCGCCGTGGCCGGCCCCCTATAAATAGAACGGCCTAACACGGGCCTTCGGCGCACTATCTGCTCGTACACACTACCTTTCGGAGTCTTTGTTCGGTGTTACCCCTCGGCTTTACTGACTAATGAAAGTGGTGGTCCCGTGTCGCAAAGGAGGTGGGATCCCGTAGGGTCTAAAGACCTGAGGTAACCGCTAGGGCCTTAGTTTGTCAGGCGAGGGAAAGTTGGGGTACCGCTACTAACCTCCATTCTTTCCTCTGCCCGAGGCGTCCTCCGCTCGCTCCGGCCGTTCCGTTGTAAATGCCGAGTGTCCCGCTCCCGTGTCGCGTGGTCCCCGGCACCGTCCTGTGTTTGCCGTATCCCGGGGTGAGCGATTCCGCTCCTTTTGCATTTATTTCACGTCTGAAAGACGCACTGTTTTGCGCCGGCCGCGTTTGGCCCGTTAAACCCAGGGCGCATGCGCAGCCCAGCGCTTCTGACACACACGCTCACAGCGCTGCGGCTACGCACACACATAGTGCTCCACACACACACACACGCAGCGCCTCTGCTACTCACGCTCGCAGCGCTGCTTCTATGCACACACATAGTGCTCAGCACACACACGCAGCGCCTCTGCCACACACACCTGCAGCGCTGCTTCTACGCACACACATAGCGCTCCACACACACACAGCGTCTCTGCCACACTTGCAGAGCGCTGGTCCCACGCACACACTGCGTGCCCATTCACATATAGAGCGCCGCACGCTCTCCGTTTTCCCTTCACTCTATTTAGAGCCTCAACGGGTTATTTCCCGTTCTTTGCTTTCTGCGTCGTTATTTATTATAATCCCTTTTGTTTGAGTTCGCCAGGAAGCGACTCCTTTGTTTGCCCGTAGGCTTATAGCCGCTTTTCTCTCCATTTCTGTTCACAGGATCCGTGGTGCAGTGGTAACGTCCCCGCCCACGGAGGCTGTGATCCTGGTTTCGAATCCCGTCACGTGAAATACTGAATGGTGCTCAGTGACATAGCACCATCTTCAGTATCCTTCTATATTCTCCTTTGGTTTCTGTCTCCTTTTTCCCGCCTTTGCACGGAACCCCCTGCACTTGGGTCCGTTATCACCTCCTTTTCCGGTGTGCCCCCTGGCCCCCCGTAACATTATTATTATTATTATTATTATTATTATTATTATTATTATTATTATATTATGCAATTAAAATACATTCATTCATTCATTTCTTATTTCAGTTGTGCTTCACAGGCAGCCAGGGCCTAACCAGCAGCTTGGAGCACAGGGCAGGAATGAACCATCTCAGGGAACACACACTCACTCATACTGGGACAATGTAGAGACACCAGCTGACTAAACCTGTTGTTGGAATGTTGGAAACTCAAAGCAGAGAAGGAGAACATGCAAACTCCACACAGGCAGAGTTCCGACTGGGAATCAAACCAAGGATTTCTGGAGCTCTGAGGCTACAGAGCTGCCCTGTAATTTCAATGAAAGTAAACCAAAAATAATAGATAAATATTGTGAAAAAAAATCTGTGTATTCTGATATCCTGATATGCTAAAACACACACTCAGTACTGTAATAACATGATTCAGTCTCATACTAAAGGTTTGTTTGCTTACTTCTGTCATTTGACCAGTGGTGCCCAGACATTACCTTAAACTGTTAATGTTAAGTATGTATAAGACTATTGTAATATAAAAGAATGGACTTGGATACAATAAAACGCAGATAATTTATGTTTTGTGTTGTAATGTAACTGTTATACTATACCGCTGATGTATTTGTGCTCTGTGTTAGTTGTGAATATTGTATAGGTGTGTGGTGCATGCTCAATATTTAATGAAGTAAGTGACATTTAAGAACAAACGTGAACATCTATCGCTCTCAATCTAAACTACCACTACAAATGTATCTATTTCCCTTTTTCTGTATTCTTTCCTTTCTTTTTTTTTTTGTTAATGAAGAATTTTAAATGCCACACATTTTTTAAATGCACAACACAAACAGTTCTCCTCGGCCAATGCAAATGTCAGCTTGATTTCAGTGTTTCAGGACCAGCCATCCAATGCAAGAATACAAACATAATAAAATTGAAATGAGTAAGCGATAAAGTGGATGCGAATTTTAGCATCATATCAAGGTCAGGACTGTGACATGCACTGAATACTAACAGCACTGGGACCATACAGAGCTGCATCCAATAATTAGCAGGTTTCAGTGAAGTAAAAGCACATTACTGAGGTTTATATTCAGTTTAGCACAAAAAAGGTGTGTGTGTGTGTGTGTGTGTGTGTGTGTGTGTGTGTGTGTGTGTGTGCAAGCTTAAAAATATAAGAAAACCAGTAAAACCATGCATGGTAATTTACTAGGGTTTAATTAAATTATTTTAAGGTAAAGGTATGAGTATAGTTGGTGCTTTAGCCACTGGATATCAAAATATTGCATATTTTTATGATCTTCTATCTGAAAGAAATGTACTTGGAGCTACAATATTAAAGTAGGTATAGTATAGTATAGTATAGAATTGTACATTATAGTTTATATAAATAAAGAAAATGTATACTTGGTGTATCAACACATTAAATAAAGGATAACTTATATCTTAAAGTGTAGCATAGTATACTGGAGAAAAATGCAGGACATTACAGGAAAGTTACCAATGACAAAAATGTTTACTATGAGCTCTGCATACCTTATATGAAATAAATGTATATTAGAGTGTAGTATAGTGTAGTATGGTGAAGTGTAGTATACAGTGGTACTTGAAAATTTGTGAAACCTTTAGAATTTTCTATATTTCTGCATAAATATGACGTAAAACATCATCAGATTTTCACACAAGACCTAAAAGTAGATAAAGAGAACCCAGTTAAACAAATGAGACAAAAATATTATACTTGGTCATTTATTTATTAAGTAAAATGATCCAATGACCCAATATTACATATTAGTGAGTATGTAATATTGGATAGTAAAATAGTATAGTATAGTATAGTATAGTATAGTATAGTAAGCTATAGTATAGTACAGTATAGTATAGTATAGTAGGCTATAGTATAGTATAGTATAGTATAGTAAGCTATAGTATAGTACAGTATAGTATAGTATAGTAGGCTATAGTATAGTATAGTATAATATAGTAAGCTATAGTATAGTTCAGTATAGTATAGTATAGTTTAGTATAGTATAGTATAGTAGGCTATAGTATAAGATAGTAAGCTATAGTATAGTACAGTATAGTATAGTATAGTAAGCTATAGTATAGTACAGTATAGTATAGTATAGTAGGCTATAGTATAATATAGTAAGCTATAGTATAGTACAGTACAGTATAGTATAGTATAGTATAGTAAGCTATAGTATAGTACAGTATAGTATAGTAGGCTATAGTATAGTATATTATAGTATAGTATAGTGTAGTATAGTAGGCTATAGTATAGTATAGTATGATATAGTATAGTAAACAATGATCTGTTACTGTTTAAATATTTTATAATATGATATAGAAGAGTAGTAGAGTAAAATAGTATAGTAAAGTATTGTAAAGTATAGTATAGTACACAAACAATGGTCTTCTTCTGTATTTAAATAGCTCATAATATGATATAGAATAATGCAGTAGAGTTAAAGTAATTTGGTATAATACTGTAAAGTAAAGTAAACATAAACAATGGTATGTTACTGTTTAAATAGTTTTTAATATGATATAGAATATTGCAGTAGAGTAAAAATACTATAGTATAGTATAGTATAGTATAGATATACAATGGTCTGTTACTATATTTACATTTTATTTTTTATGGGCTGTTACTCTAAGTAGTTTATAAAAGAATAGTGTAGTAGAGTAAAAATAGTATATTATAGTATAAAATAGTATAGGATAGAAACAAATAATGGTCTGTTATTGTATTTAAATACAATAATAGTATAGTATAGCATAGTATAGTATATAGATCATAATGACTGGTCTGTTATTGTATTGACATAGTTTATAATATGGTATAGAATAATAAAGTACAGTAAATAATATTACAGTATAGTAATCACATACAATAATCTGTTACTATATACTATATTTAAAAGGTTTATGATATGATACAGTAGTGTACAGTAATAGAGTAAAATAGTATAGTATAGTATTGTATAGTACAGTGTAATATAGTATATAAACCCTCTAAAAGTAATTATTAAAACAAGTAACCAAATTCTTCTCCATGACTATGAGACTTTAGTAGAAAATGTGTACTTGGAGCTGTCCATACTCCATTTTACAGTAGCTTAGTATAGTACAGTATAGTACTGTAAAGATACACACTGTTAGAGTTACTGCATTTAAATAAAGTACAGTGCACTATACAGTAGTGTAATTTAGCGTAAAACAGAAAACATACAATATGACCTGGGCCTGTTCTGTATTCCAGTACTTTGTAGTATATAACTACATGGTATTATGTTTGGTCCACTAAAACTATATGAAACAATGAACTAAAATATATTCTATGATTCTAGTGACTGGATAATTTACAGTATTAATTAAATTCTACGTGAACTGAAGCAAAACATGTGGGGTGTTTAGCTTTGCATTGCAGTTAAAACCACATCACAAAGATTGACAGCTTTCAACGATTCACAGTAAAGGTCACTGAATCGATCGGTCTGAGAGTCTGAGATGGAATATTTGAGCAGATTAGTCCCAGACCTTTAACACATGAACACATATCTGCACCAAAGAGAGCTACTGATGAACAAGATGTCTGGAGATACAGCTATAACACCAAAATCTCCTGTTTAATATTCTGTAGGTCTCCCTTATTCCATAAAAGGTTCTGAAAGAATGAGGCCTAGTCTCCACATGGACCTCTGAAGGTGTGGTATCTGGCACTAAGACTTTAGCAGCAGATACTTTAAGTCCTGTAAGATGTCTCCATGGATTGGACTTGTTTATCCAGCAAATCTCACAGAGGCTCGATCGGATGGAGATGTGGGGCATTAACAGGCTGGGTCAATACCTTGAAGTCTTGAACTCTTTGTTGCTGATGATAAAACCATTCCTGAGGAGTTTTTGCAGGGTGGCAGGGCACCTTGTTCTGCTGAAAGGGGCCACTACCTTGGTTTCCCAGCAGACCTTTTCCCAGAGTATCACACTGTCAATGTTATTCACTTCACCTGTCAATGTTTTTAATGTTATGTATGTGGTATGTGCATTAAGTGTGTGCTAAAAATGTACAAAAATATATACAAAACAAATCTATAATGTTACAGTCCCATAATGGCCACAATAAGCATACTGCAGGTAAAGTGTGTGCTGCTCCAGGACCTTTTAAACACAAGTTGTCCTACTGTTACTACAGTATGTTTTCAGCTTCAGTCATCGTCACTATGTGCTTTATCCCACCGAGGTCTATGGTGGGTCCAAAGCTTATCCTGTCCCAATGCACATACTGGAGTTCATTTATAGAGGCATATCCACTTACTGGCATGGGACGTGTGAAGGAACCGGAGAATCTGGGTGAACCCCACAGGGGGAGAAGATGCGAAACTCTGCCTGGGTTCTTGGAGCCGGGTGGTGACAACACCCCCTGCTGTGCCAAAATGCTGCCCATTCAACTTACCAGACAGTTATTAATGAATATATGTGGGTGTGTGCTGTGAATTTAGGCAGATGGCGTTTTGTCTGGGACTATGACTAAGCTCAGTGATTACTTAGCTAAAAGGTCAAGCCGCTACTGCTGGGCCCTTGAGAAAGATCCTTATTTTGCTTGAATTGTCATACTTGTAGGTCACATTAGACTAATGTGAAATCCTTCAGTCTTTTGAAGACAGCACTCAACCATATATCATTATTCCTCAGTTGCTTTATGATATAACCAGAAAATACAAGAAGTGCAGTATTGTATGCAGTATTAAAAACTTGAAAAAAAGTATTTAGTGTGACTTCCCATTACATCTGGTAACTTCATCTGGATGCCAAGTTGACCCTTCTACAGTCCAAAAAAGCTTGATCAAAAAAAAAAAAGCGCAGCAGTCAAGAAACCACTTTTTTGGAAGGCGAACAGGGTGAGAAGCCTAAGATATGCTAAAGCTCACAAAAATTGAAGTGAAGATCAGTGGAAAGAGGATTATGGAGTGACAAATGATGAAGTGAAAAAAGTTTAAAAATCTTTGGTCCAGTTGTTCACAATATGTTATATATGGTCATTATACTATTGCTAAAACAATATTAATATAATAATAATAATAATAATAAATAATAATAATAATAATAATAATAATAATAACAACAACAACAACAACAACAACACCAACAACAACAACAACAGTAACAATAACAATAATTGTTATTAATATCTAATAATAATAATAAGAATAATAATAAGGATTATTATTATTTTTTTTTTTATTATTAGCGTTATTATTATTATTATTATTAGCCATTATTTTATAGGAGGTTACCGGGGTTATTATTATTTATTATTATTATTATTATCATTATTAATCAATAATAATAAATAATGAATTAAATAATAATAATAATAACTAAGAATATTTATTATAGGATTATTATCAAGAAACAATCATTATTGGATAAATAATAATAATAAGAATAATAATAAAGAATAACAACTGTACAACAACAAACAACAACAACAGTAAACAATAACAATAATTGTTATTATTAATAACACCTAATAAGGAATAATAATAAGCAGAAATAAGGATATGATTAATAATAACACAACAACAACAACAACAAACAGTAACAATAACAATAATTGTTATTATTATTATTATTATTATTACTTATTAGTAATAATAATAATAATAATATAATAATAATAATATAATAATAATAAGTATTATTATTATTATTATTATTATCATCATTTTTATAATTGTTTATTATTATTATTATGATTATTATTATTATTATTATCATTAACAATCATAATAATAATGATAATAATAATAATAATAATAATAATAGTAAGTATTATTATTATTATTATTAATTGTTTATTTATTATTATTATTAATTAGTTATTAATAATAACAATTATTGTTATTGTTACTATTGTTGTTGTTGTTGTTGTTGTTGTTATTATTATTATTCATTTTACTAGATTTGTTTTAGATTTGTCTGGCAAATTTGTTGCCAAGTTTGTTGTTGTTTTTTGTTGTTGTTACTATAACAATCTGTTCATAATATTTATCTATTATTTTTATTTACTATTTCATTTTAATTATAGTGGCCCAGAGTTTACTACTGTCACATCACAGCTCCAGAGATCTCTGGTTTGATTTTCTGTTGCAGTTTGCATGTTCTCCCCATGTCTCCATGTGTTATTATTAATAACTTTCTCAAAACTGCTATAATGTGCCTTTGACCATGCTGAATAGTGCCAGAAATCAGGTAATCTCACAACATGCAGGGGTATGTGTTCCCCCCTGAAAGAGCATTAGCTGTTACTATGGGAACCATAAATAAATAAATGGGATTCATAATGGCACATGAGGGATCTTGTTGAAATCATTATGTTCAATGATTGCTTTGCATGGTCATATAACAGCAAACAGAAATGAAATGGTTTTACCGGAGCAGGTGCTTTGCCCTAAGGTGCAAACACTTTTTGTTGATGATGTTCTCATATTGCAGGATGATAACACACAGTGCTATAATCATTTAAGATTTATTTGATAAACAGGATCATATCATGCACCTTTCACGGTCTCCACAATCACCACTTGGGCATCTCTCTTAATTAATCTCTTCATCCCTCTGCAGCATTTTCCTGTCCTTGTGAACTCACACAGCTTAAAGCAGTTAATTGAGAAAGTGTTATGTGTTACATGATTGCAGATTTATAATCATAGTCTGGTAGCGTGCCATTTCCCAGAGATATGGCACAATGTATGGAAATGTGTTTGTATTTCTCAGCGCTGGATGAAATGGACTTGCAGAGTGTGACAGATCCGTCACAGCGTTCCACACAAACCTCTTCATACTGACACGCTGCTGCCTTTATGTGCAGAAAACCTCACATTAGAATTTCAGAAGTAGAGGTTGTCAAGACATGCTTTATGGTCTTTAGCGTAGTGCTGCTTCGCTTTTCTGCCAAAACAACTTTGACATGAAGAGCATTTCTTCACAGACGACTTTCACATCAAGTTTGTAATTGTGATCTCCATGCGGGATGATGCCTGGCCTCGCCGGAGGACATCAGAGCACCTGAACACCAGCGCACCTATTCCTGTTTTGACTGCTAAATGTGCTTACATCTACACACAGTTCAGTAATAAAAAGTGGGTGATGTCATTGACAACTACAATGACTACTAGTCACTATACAGAAGACATACGCTTGCATCCAAAAGCTTGCAATAACTTTTGGAAAGATTTTATTTTTCGTCAAAGTACTAACCAGCTGGTTTATAATACAGTTTAAAATCGGCATTACATTCTGTGAAACAGGGCGTTCTGCAAGACCGGATTTGACCATAGTCACATAATAATTTAGATACTTTGCACAGGTTTTATTTTAAACAATCATATGTAAATAAAACACAATATGTATAGTACATAGTGCAGTGCTGTACAATACAGTAATTATTATCTTTGTATCTTTAATAAAACTTAAAACACTTAGCGAAAACAAAAATGAAACCAACCTTACCATGATTAATGCCCTTTCAAGACTGTGATTCTTTTTTCTGTCAGCAAGTGTCGCTCATAATAGTTTTCCGTCAATTAGACGTGAAAAAGATTATTTCCTATTAAAAATTCTTAAGAACTTGGCCTTACAGCGAATGGACGCTGATCGGATGGATGTTAAACGTACTAATACTGACACTCTCTTCTTGCAAGTGACTACTGCTGGATTAAATGTCTCAATAATAAAGAAAGATACATTTTTATTAGAAATACCTGTTATTACTGCATGTTAGCACAGCTCAAACCTGTTATTCTGTTCAACGAACCTTGTTTGTTTGTTTATTTGGTTTATTTAACCTCACGTTCAGCATCAATGGCCATTTAATGACAGACACAAGTTAAACTAGTCATATATACCCAGACTGGGCCACTTTAGCTTTATCAATTAGCATAATGTGTTTGGAATGTGCCAGGTAACCAGAGCATCCGGAGTAAACCCACATGGACACAGGGAGGACATGAAAACTCCACACAGGCGAAGTCCGAAATCATTGTATTATCTTGGGCCGCACACCATAAATGTCAAGTCCTAATCTGTGGCCAAAATGAAACAGCTTTCTTAAAAAACAGTATATTGCTTTTAACTTTTTTGATTTCTTTATTGTCCTTTTCAAAGTCATGGGGCTGCCAACACCTATCTCGTGAGCACTTGGTGCCGATGTATGTGAGAACTGGATAGGATGTCAGTCCAAACAGACGTTGCTGTTGAAGCACCGAGAGATGCCCCATCCAGGATCCCTTCTCTCAGGCACAGCCAATTGTGCTTAATGAAAAGTACCCCCAAAACGCACATTTAAGCCTCTGCAGGACTGGGCTAATGGACTGTAGGCCAGAAGGTCTAGGGTTCAAATTTTGCCTCTGCCAAGCCGCCACTGTTAGGCCTTTGAGTAATGCACTTAAAAACAGTTGCTTGCCCACATGACCCATGCATCCCAGCCGATTGTTACTTTGTGAAATGAAGGCTATGTCAGATTTCCAATAATCTGATCATTTCATACAAAGTTCTTGATTCCTGTCTTAAAAGAAGAATCTAAATAAGATGTATAACTGCACAAGAAGAAAATAACGTCAGGGTATGTAGTTTGGGAAAACGTACAAGAGCTGGAAAAGTCTAATGATGGATAGAGTAGTGCTACGAAATGGAATAATAAACATGCTCTAAAATGATAACTGATACATTTAGACATAAAAGTAAACAATTTAGCCGATATCACAAGCTACTGTAGTACTTTACATATTACTCTTTTTCTTTTTACAGTTTATAATTTTTGTTTTAAAATTGAAAAAATCTTGTGGCCATATTTGGACATAGAAGGTTTTACACTATATTTCAGAAAGCACATCAGTGCAAACCAGTGCAGAATAAAAATAAAATCTAATAATAATATTCATAATAACAATGCTACCGTCTGTGACACCATGCATTTACACAAGGTGAAGAAAACATTTATATTTTTAAGCCCCTGGGCACAGAGGGACACTCCGTTACTATGGTTACAGGTGTTATTTAAGGCAATGCAGAGATGGATAAGCGATTTGTTTTCAGAAGTCACTCCCAATATTAAATAAGCTTATGTTGTTGGTCCGAATTGTATCCCTGGAGAAGTGAACATAAGAATCAAATGGCAGAAACCCCAGTGACATGCTGGACTAATCTCCAAACAAACGCAGCGTCACTGCAGAGCACTCTGATACTGGACTGCTGGGGAAGCTTCCTAATAACACGTAGCGGCCATTTATGAAGGTCAGTCCCAGTGAGAGAAGCACAGTAGACAGTGAGCATATCAATCTCTCTATGTTAATGTATTTTTCCATGGATCGCTGCCCTCCAGCCTTCTGCTAAAGTAACACAGCTATGGTCAAGATATTATCATTTTGAAATGAAAAAAAACCACAAGCTCCAGGCAGGGCTGCCATATTGTGTGTGTGTGTGTGTGTGTGTGTGTGTGTGTTCCGGGGGTGGGGGTTCAATTCTAAGGGCCTGTGACTGAAACAAGCCCTAAAAATACATTAGAGCTTTTTTTATTTTGGTGGGTCCAAGTGAAATATTGTTTTCATGGGACGCAAAATCCCTTGCAGTTGCCCTTGTTCTGTGGTTCAAGAAGTTTTGTGGTGGTTACAAATCATTAGTCTCTAAAAATATTTAATTTCTGGACAAAGTTACTCATTATTTTCCTCAACACACACACTACTCATTATTTTATTTCTGTGTTACTCTGTAAAACCATAAATGTGAATTAATTAAATGAGTTAATTTAATGGTTAAGGTTCCTTTACATCTTGCTACACTAAGAAGGTTCTGTATAACTGGCATGACCTCAAATTACAGTTAAAAAGCTTTACTGGCTATTTGAACTCACTGTTTGTTGGAAACTCGTTGTTTGAACTGGATGTTTAAGCTATTTGCTTAAATAAAATGCTTTTTTTTGTAATCATTGTTTGAACTGACTGATTGTATGAATTTACTGTACACACTCTGATTTATACAGCACCGACAATAGCGAATCACCAGAGACCTTTGAAATTGTAACTTATTTGAATCAGAAACCCATTAAAAGAGACCTGCATGACGTTTGTGCACAGCCGTAAGTTGCACCTTACAACAATTAATGAAAAAAAAGCAAGTGTTGAAAATTAAGTTGATAACTGTAAAACTAGGATAACAGCACTGGAAAAGTGATCAGCCACTGATTTAATATTTTACACAGCCATCCTTTCACTTACAGCCATCTGTCTGTTTGGATCTGTCTGTACCAGCTTTGCACTAGACTGAGGGTTAGTGCCCATTCTTCATGCCAGAATTGTACTAGTTCAGTGTGCAGTGATCAGCAAAGGACTGCTCTAGTCAAGTCCATCTAAAGATTTTCAAAATAATAATAATAATAATAATAATAATAATAATAATCTTTACCTATATATCACCTTTCAGACGAGAAGCAGTATGGAAAGCTTTACAAGGCAAAAAAGAGAATCAAAATCACATGATAAACCTTTCAAGATGATAAAGATATGAAACAGTGGAGCTGATATACAGTGATACCTCAGTTCTCAACCCTCTTGGAACTTGTCGATTTCGGTTCTTGATGCATTTTGACCAGAAAAATGTGTCTTGGTTCTCGTCGTTTGCCTGGTACCTGGTGCACTTGCTTAAATATGTACGAGTCGAGCCGCGTGACTGGTTCATGATTCAGTACACAGTGATTCAGGTTCACTGTCACCCCGGCCAAGGGATAGGAGACACATAAAGGGAGTGGACCAGAACGAAGGCAGTGTTTATTACGAAAAGCGCAAAACAAGTGAACACTACAAACAACAGAAAGGAGTGCAGACGGGGCGAGAAGATAAACAAGCAGAAAAGAGGATGGACGGAGCGAGACTAGGTAGTTAGAGTGATAACAAAGACTTGAAGCGAGATGCGATAGCGAATTGGTTTAGAAACGAGGTAGGAACCACGAGACTTAGCGAAGTGAGTGAGAACCAAGAGGGTGTAAATAGAGGAAAGGAAAAGACTAGAAAATGAGTGACAGGTGCAGATGATGGAAGGTCGGAGAGAGACAAAGTTGTAGAAGGTGGGCGTGGTGCGCCGGTGTGACATTCACGGTGATTTTTATCATGTTTTTCTCTACAGTACTGTATTCTTACTGCTAAAAAAGTCTCCAAAAAAGGTTATGAGTCCTACAAAGGTTAGTTTATAAGAGCCAACCGAAAGCAAATCACAGACTGAAGTTAGCTTAGCAGCTATGCTAGCACCCTGAGGTCATCAATAGTGTAAGTGTTGCTTTTACTTTTCACTTTCAGTCCATTACTTACTAAATTCCATGAGATTTTTCAACACTTCCTTAACAAGCTTTGTGTTAATGATTTTGGCCAATTGTAGGTTAATGTAAGTGTTTTAAACATTAACTTACTTATCATTAGTTATCATAGTATTCTTTTCATATCTGCACTATGATACACTATGATACATGATGAACGCTCTACCAAACATTCGTTAAACTCCTCATTTCATGATACATATGATGGATTTGTCAGAATGTTCCCCCATCATAAATCAGGCAGCACCTGTACAATACAGCTCCATTAATGCATATAATGCCTTATACAGTGTGGATTTTTGGGGATCTGGAACGGAGTCATTCAATTTACATTATTCCTTATGGGAAAAATTTGCTCGATACTCATCTTTTCCGGTTCTCAGCAAGCCTTCTGCAATGAATTAATGACGAGAACCAAGGTGCCGCAGTAAGTCAATCTGAGAAGGTCCACAGTGAAGTTCAGTGGTTCAGCCTGGGCAGAGACTAAGTCTTATTTCTGTTGTATCGGCAGGTGTTCTGTACCACATATGCACTGTCCAAATGAATGTTTAAGGCTATATCAGAAAACATCATCAGAGCATGACAGACCACTACAACTTCAGCTGTCTGCGCACATAGCTTTTAGGTTGACATGTGAACTTACACACAACACTGGAGTGGTAATAGGGAGACTTGGGAACATTACCAGTGGGCCAGGGCAAAAATAATGTCCAGTTCATTTTAACTTCTCTGTAAGGTCACATTGCACATTATGTGTAGGACGCCACTGTCCCTGTATGGGACAGGGCAGCTGGAATCTGTGGAAGATCACCCCTCTGAAATTGTTGCAGTTAGGTCCATATACCTCGTCTGTTCGAGTTTCCATAAGGAGCATCCCATAACGATAAGCATGAGGGAAGGTGGAGAACAGGAGAAAGTGAACATTCCAGGTTGAAAATAAAGGGCATTGGAAGAGAACGCTGCCAAAAGGTGCCAAGCTCACAAACATTATTTCATGACAGGCAGAAGTGGCAACTGGTAGGAGTTGTAGCACAAATTATTTATCAGTTTAATTATTAAGTTACGGAACACGAGGCTACATTGTGAAACTGTGCAAAATGTCAAAGCAATTTAAAAAATAGTGCACTTGCATAGCTGAATAGCCAAAATATGATGTTTTTTGTAGCCTCTGAGCAGCAGATAAATCGGTCGGCTTTAAGTATGAATCAAAATGTGTAAACAGTAGTGCATTTTGCATCCATGTATGAAAGACTAAGATACATTTTATGCCAAATATTTTATTTCTATTTTATTTTATTTCCATTTTAAGTCAATTAATTGTTGAAATTAAATTATTTTTGTTAATTTATCAATCTGTTCTTGAAGTGGGATATTTATTTATATTTATGTAAGTGAAATGGTATTTAAATTCTACACATATGATTTAACATGTTTCAAATAAGAAACTGATGGTCACTTCATTTATCCAATTTCATGCAATATTGAAAAGTGGGCCGGGCTTAGTCATGAAACTGCTGGGCTAAAAAGTGGCCCTGCTTATATGTCCTTGTATTTGCTCATAAAACAGAAAAACCCGTCAGATACATCTTAGTGTCCATGTCCAGTAAATGTGCTCTATCCACAAACCAGCTTCAGGTATAGCATTACACCCACACAGCACACCTGTGAGGGACTGAGGCTCAGACATGCAGCAATGTGATTCTCCTTCATAAACAGGAGTCTTTAGAAGAGAAATGCTGGGCTTGTACCTTGTAAATGAATCAAAAATGCTGTTCAAATCTAAATAAAGGCAAATAATGAAATAGAAAGTAAAATGACAGTCAAAAAAATTATAAAACCTCCAAGCTTGAGAGATGGTGTCTTTCTTTAAAAGCCCAGCTCCACATGGGAGAATGGTGGATATCTACTATATCTAGCAATCAGTTCACTACGATATAGAGGAGCAAGAACATGGAGACATTCAAAAACCAATAAAATCAATCTTAAAATCAGTTAAAAAAGACACAGGTAAGCAATGGAACGACTGCTGGTATAATGTGATCTCTCTGTCATGTGTGGGATCCCTCAGGATCCTAGCAGCAGCATTTTGAACTGAAGTGTTCACCATTAAATTAGAGTCAGGTGTTTTCAATCAATGGGATGACAATCAGGTGTGAGTGGGCACCATGTTTTATTTAAAGAACAGGTATATATCAAAGTCTGCTCTTCACAAAACACGTTTGTGGAAGTGTATCATGGCACGAACAAAGGAGATTTCTGAGGAGCTCAGAAAAAGAGTTGTTGATGCTCATCAGGCTGGAAAAGGTTACAAAACCATCTCTAAAGAGTTTGGGACTCCACCAATCCACAGTCAGACAGATTGTGTACACATGGAAGAAATTCAAGACCATTGTTACCCTCCCCAGGAGTGGTCGACCAACAAAGATCACTCCAAGAGCAAGGCGTGTAATAGTTGGCGAGGTCACAAAGGACCCCAGGGTAACTTCTAAGCAACTGAAGGCCTCTCTTATATTGGCTATTGTTAATGTTCATGAGTCCACCATCAGAAAGAACACTGAACAACAAATAGAGTGTATGGCAGGGTTGCAAGGAGAAAGCCACTGCTCTCCAAACAGAACATTGCTGCTCGTCTGCAGTTTGCTAAAGATCACGTGGACAAGCCAGAAGGCTATTGGAAGAATGTCTTATGGACAGATGAGACCAAAATAGAACTTTTTGGTTTAAAAGAAAAGCGTTATGTTTGGAGAAAAAGAAAAACACTGCTTTCCAGCATAAGAACCTTATCCCATCTGTGAAACATGGTGGTGGTAGTATCATGGTTTGGGCCTGTTTTGCTGCATCTAGATCAGGACGGCTTGCCATCACTGATGGAACAATGAATTCTGAATGATATCAGAGAATTCTAAAGAAAAATGTCAGGACATTTGTCCATGAACTGAATCTCAACAGCAGGTGGGTCATGCAGCAAGACAACGACCGTAAGCACACAAGTCGTTCCACCAAAGAATGGTTAAAGAAGAATAAAGTTCATGTTTTGGAATGGCCAAGTCAAAGTTCTGACCTTAATCCAATCGAAATGTTGTGGAAGGACCTGAAGCGAGCAGTTAATGTGAGGAAACCCACCAACATCCCAGAGCTGAAGCTGTTCTGTACGGAGGAATGGGGCTAAAATTCCTCCAAGCCGGTGTGCAGGACTGATCAACAGCTACAGGAAACCGTTTAGTTGCAGTTATTGCTGCACAGGGGGGTCACACCAGATACTGAAAGCAAAGGGTCACATACTTTTGCCACTCACTAATATGTAATATTGGATCATTTTCCTCAATAAATAAATGACCAAGTATAATATTTTTGTCTCATTTGTTTAACTGGGTTCTCTTTATCTACTTTTAGGACTTGTGTGAAAATCTGATGATGTTTTAAGTCATATTTATGCAGAAATATAGAAAATTCTAAACGGTCTACAAACTTTCAAGCACAATTGTAATTCATCGTTGGACATTAAGGTGTATGGTGATAGGATGGACGGTAAACTCCGCAAAACTGTACATTATAGAACTGTTGGGTAAATGTTCAGATGTGATGAAGGCATGTGCAAGTTTCTGAGATTTTAGAAGCTATGAATGTGAAAATAGACTGTTTCATAAACGTGGTTTTTAAAAATATTGTTAATATAAATTTTACATTTAGACAGTTAGGTGTAACATTATCATTTAAATGGATTGAAACTTCGTTCCTCAATAGCCTAGACTTCATCCAAATGTTTCACAAATGCTATGCAAAAAAAAACAAAAAAAAACTAATTAAGTTGTGTTTCAATCCACTACAGTTATGCCAACAAACTTTAGATGACATAGGCTCTAGTAGGGATTTAAACATTTAAAACTTCACAGCCATATACGGTCTTTTTATGGCTACGGTCAGTTCGAAGATGCCAAGCAGGATGAACAGTGGGCCACCTAATGAGGGTTGAAATGTTTGTGTGCGTTGGTTCACCCGGCAGAACATATGACGTATCTATCTTTATCACATCCCAGCTCTTCATTCATTCATTTATTCAGACACATTGACATTCAATTGCTTCGACTGTTAAATCATATCTAAATTTAACAATAGCTATTTGGTTTTGGTCTCATCAGGTGGAATGGAATCATGTGACCTACAGCATGACATGTCATCATTTATTCAACGCTTTTCCATCACGCTTTTCTTTTTTAACATTTCAGCTTTAGCGACATTTCCACTTTGCCCTGGTGTAAAACTCTTTTTGATATGTGGGTGTTTTTTCAATTTTTTTTCTTTGTGCACTTACAGAAATCTCAGCAGCTTGGTGGATGGAAGACACGCTAATAACTGAGAAGAAATTAAAATGCCAAGAAAAGAAAGATTGGAGATCTGACTATAATCAATCACAGAGGAGTGAAGAGTTCTGTTCTTCAACAATGGTCTGACAACTGCTGTCTCAAGGCTTTGTGGAAAAATTCCCGACTGCACTGCCTGAATGACAATGTGCACAACGTCAGCAGATGGTGTACAGAAAAGCTGAGGGTTTTACATCTATAGTGTTCTAAGCCAATCAATTCCAAGTAGGACATGCTGCTATTAGTAGACCTATTTCCCGGCAGTGTGGTCAGCCCAGTAATGTTAAGGCTAAATGTGTTTTTCCTTATGTCAGCAGTCTTGTCACTAAAAGCAAACGAGAGTAATTCATGTGAGTAAATGGGGTGGAGTTTACCAGCCGGTCTATGGTGGTCAAGTGAAATTTCGTATTATTTTCCAGAGTATGAAACAAGTTAGATAAATAAGCTTTCCTGGCTGTCTTCATCTCATTATTAAAATGTTTTTAGTTGTAACTTGTGTGTTTTTCACTTCCTCTTAGCTCTTCTGCAGTCTTGTTTAAGTTGTAAGATGGAGGATGAGTTTTGTTTTACCAGAAATGCCCTTAGGTTTTGTGTGGTGCAATAGTATCAATGCATTTGATAAGTCTGGAGTCTCCACTACAGTATCAGCTGGTGAAGGAGTACGTGGGTGTAGAGAATGTGTTAGATCCATGAATACTACGGCCGTATCTGCAGTGATACAGCGCTTACTTAATGTTCTCTTATCACTTATGGTATAGCTTTGTACATGCTGATATACTAAGAACAAATAGAGATTGCAACATCAACTATTTCATGCGTTTTTATGTCTATGAGCTGTGAAATAATTAAGTCTAGGCTATGCTCGTGCTTATGAGTGGGACCTGACACATGCTGCATAGGACCAAAAGACATTAGCAGCATAACTAACCTGTAAGTAATTAGACCTGTTGGTACATCCACATGAATACTCCGGGAATTGAAACACTGAGTGCGTTTACATGCACTTAATAATCCAATAACTGCAGAAAATCAGATTTTGTCAGTAATACAATCAGTTGCAATTCTAGAACATACTCACACTAGGCGATCTTTACTGTGCCTGATCATATTTGACCTCCAAAGTGCAGTTAATTTGACTAGAGTGATCATTCAATGCCAGCTGCCTCTTTGTAGCATGAGTAGTCAAAAATCACCAGGTTGCATAAGTACAATCATGAACCATGTACAAGCACACGTTTCTCCACAAAAACTTGCCTTGTGATGACATAAGTGTGCTCAGGCTCAGAACAATTAAGCACAGTGTGAGTGCAGGCCAGTGGGGGAGAGGGGAGGACAATCATGCTCTGGCACTGTACGAGGGAACCAGGCATAGTGTATGTACACCCCCAGAAAGCATTTCTTCAAACTCAACATGATAGTATATGTGAGGTCTTGGTGGATGGTACACAGCAAGCTTGGGAACATGATGATCACTCCTAAATTGCACTGCCAGGTATTCAAACATGGAGAATTTCACAACTGAAATTGAGAACAAACCACTCGACCAGCTTTCATTTCTCCCTAGATAGGCTAAAATACTTAAAATGTGGAAGAGTGGCCTCATTAAGAGCTGAAATGTCATTACTACTGAGCTATGTCTTAGGAAAAGAAGGTCAACACTGTAATTTTCAATTAACTGCGCAATAATAAACAACGTGTTTGCGAGTGAATGGACATTCAGTGCACTTTAAGAGACCTGATAGTGTTGTAGCTCTTATTCAAACACTTCATTTTAATTAAAGTTTTGGTAATCAGAACCCCCTGAATATTTCTTACAGCCACATCCCTGGGTATCAAGTCAAGTCAAGTCAGATTTATTTATATAGCGCTTTTTACAATGGACCATTGTCTCATAACATTTTTACAATTTTAGATCTCCTAATATCTACGCCCAATCCCAAATTGAGCTAGTCTAGGGCGACAAGTGGCAAGGAAAAACTCCCTAAGTGTTATGACGAAGAAACCTTGGGAGGACCAAGACTCAAATAGGGACCCAACCTCCTTGGGTGGTGATGATAAATGTAAGAATGAAACTAATTTATCTAATAAGTCTTATAGTGATAGTACAAATTAAATAATGTAAAATATGCATATCGGCATTATGCAGTCCGATACTGATATCAGTGGTTAGAGGAATGTTTTGAAGATCAGCGTGGATCCAGCATGTCAGATCTGTGCTGTGTTTACCTCACTCTGGGGAAAACAGTGTCCTGTGACATGCTGATGTCCACTTTGCTCTGACACTCGTCCATTGTCTCAGTCCTAGCACTTAAGCGTCAACATTTCTATTGCTCCCATGTGTATTCCGAGGATGAACGTTGTCATGAAACAAATTAGTCACCAGCATTCAATGGTGTTCGGGTGAAGCCCATCAGTCATAAACAGTTCGTCACATATACAAACAATGTTATCCATGAAGTTCACCTTGTGATGAACAGACGCTTTCGTAGTGTTGTAGTGCTCAAGTCTGGTCTTGAACTCATTTGGACTCGGTCTTGTCTTGGTCTCGAAGTAAGGTGGAATCAGAAACAGTTGTTGAGATCATCCGAGTCCAATGCATCTGTCTGTGTTAGGAGTCAAGCTGGCTTCTGTTTTGGGACACTAGAAGGCAGCGTCGGCTCACTTATGCAATGAAGCTCACACAGCATTCTGTGGTATGCATGTACCGGTCTTTAGAATCCTTGATTGCCTTATTAGCAACACCTGCTGGCTCAGGTATATAAGAGCATCCCTGCGCCCTGGCAGGTTTCGCTGCATTCGCCGACCTTGCTGCCTTGTTGTTACAGCGTCTTTTTAGGTGGTAACTACTATCCAACCCTCTTAGACTTAGTGGTAGACCTGCCTCGTTAAGGAGGTAGTTCTTGGAACTGTGCCCCTTTTGCCACATGATACACAATTGTTGTTCTTAGAACACATAGGGCCTTTTTTAGCTCCCACTTCAAGGTAGGGTCTTTTCTCAGCACATAGGAACCCTGAGTGACGTAAATACATCTAATTGGTCTAGATGTAGTGACACAATTGTATAGTGATACAATTCAGACAATATATTAGGGCATATAAAACTAATTTCAGTATTTAGGACATGAGCAATATGACTGGGGAGATGCTGATTGGCGAGTACAGTTATCACTGGGCATGGTGGGCTGACAGTTGGAACTCAGACTGCACATGTTGTAGAACTTTTTCCCTTGGCAGAGTAGGCCATGCTTTGGGAGTTGGCCATTCAGCTTCTGGCGATTCCAGTGAAGATGAAACATCGCGTCTATTTTTGAGCAAAATGGATTAATTAGGTGGTGATTGCTCTTTGTTGTCTCTCTCTCTCTCTCTCTCTCTCTCTCTCTCTCTCTCTCTCTCTCGTGTAGTTTTGTCAACAGCTGCTGGTGTCTCAGCCAGATGAGTAGTGGGCATTGGGGTACTTTTCAACCTCCCACATGGATTCTAAAATGGAAATTCTTTCCTAAAGTTCAGCCACTTATTGTGACAGTATACAACATTCAAAATAGCTGGCGGATACTGCCGGTGGTGTGATATACACTCATTGACCATTTTATTAGTTCCACTTACTATATAAAAGCACTTTGTATATATATATATATATATATATATATATATATATATATATATATATATATACATATACACACACACATACAATAATTAAAGAGGCATCTGTGAAAGGAGAAAAGGGTCAGAAGTGAGCCATGTAGGATATCATCCTTACACAAGGTACGACCATTTCTCTATAGCCACCATACTCGTTTTATCTGGCTGTTTCTTTGAAGTGTTTACATTACTTCATTTTAAGTGTCTACATGATGAACGATTGTCCTTCCAAAAAAGTCCCATGTGTAATAAAGCTCTGGGCTCACACAGTGAAAACATTATGAATTATTATTCCAAGCTTGTTATGAAACAAGCATTAAATTAGTGTTTAACTCTCACTCTGGTGCATAGTACATTATACACACAGTGCTGATTATCATTTCCCCCAAGCTAAGCCACTCATAACTCATTTTGCTCATAAGTATAAGTAACATCCTGCTTCCTGGTTTTACCCCCACTTATTGTGATCAGCGTCGCTGGGGAGAGTCTCGAGCCTAACTTACTGAACACAGGCAGAAGTACATCCTACTTATGACACAAATTCATGGTGTCAGTTCAGTGCTGAGTCACCAGAGCTGTTTATTTACATGTAATCCACTTAAAAGGAAACGAATTAATGGGCATTAATATATTTGTACTCAGTAACTGCAACACCCTGAAGTGGATGTCCAGGATCTACCTCTGCCTGTGGCCACTCCAGGTTAAGCTCATACAGAAAAAGGCACAAGAATGATACAAATTACATTCTAATATTCATGTGATCTATGGACCTTGACAGCAAATTGTTTCATTCATTTATTCATTCAATTTCCCTATCCGCATAATTCAGTTCAGGGTCTATGGGCAGCTCCGGTGTTATAGCGCACAAGGAATCAACATTAGCAGTGCGCGCACACACACACACACACACACACACACACACACACACACACACACACAGTTGCAGCTCCACTCAAGCTGCTTCCGTCATCAGCTCCAGCCCCATCATACCTGGGCCACTTAATGTCAATGTGCATACTTCACATTTTATTCAAACTTTGACTCCATGACTTTAGTTTCGTTCTTAGATTTATCATCTACGCCGCCCAAGGAGGTTGGGTCCCTTTTTGAGTCTTGGTCCTCCTAAGGTTTCTTCCTATGACTCAGGGAGTTTTTCCTTGCCACTGTCGCCCTAGGCTTGCTCAATTTGGGATTGGACGTAGTTATTAGGAGATAATCTAAACTTGTAAAGTTGCTTTGAGACAATGCTCCATTGTAAAAAGCGCTATATAAATAAATCTGACTTGACTTGACTTGACTTCCGTAAAAAAGCAGGTAACCTTGTGGAAAACAGCAACATGTCCCCACAATGTCAAAAATGTCAGTTCTTTCTATCCTTGTGGGGACATTTGGTTCCCACAATGTAATATAAACATGGGCGCACACACACGGGTGGCATAGTAGCTCAGTGGGTAACACTGTCGCCTCCCAGTGAGAAGGGCTTGTGCTGGATCTCAGGTGGAGTAGTCTGGGCCCTTTCTGTGTGGAGTTGGCAGCAAATTCATGGAAATTCATCCAGGATCAGTGGAAAAGAGATGAATCCAAGTTTGAAATATGTTACACTCTATATGGCTTGCTAAAACACCAAAGCTAAGGTTGGCCTGGCTTAAGACTTTTGCACAGTACTGTAAATGCTGTAGCTTTGTCAGAATACACAAAATACACCATTGCACTAGCAGCAGCAGCATGAACCATTGACACACCTGTCACACACTATTGCAACCTGTTGTATCCCATCTGCTTCAAGTTTAGGTCACTATGTCCATTTACATTTATGTCATTTAGCAGACTCCTTTATCCACAGTGATTACAACTGATACAGTCTTACAATCCAAGGAATTGTGGGTTAAGGGACATGCTCAAGGCCCCAACAGTGGCAGCTTGGCAGAGGTGGGATTTGAACTCTAGACCCTCTGGACCATGGATCAATACCTTAACCACTAGGCTACCAGTCTCCACATATCCTTCCTGTCACCTTATAATGTCTTCCTGTTCTTCCGCAGAACTTCTGCTTGCTGGGTGTTTTTGTTTATTGCCACTGTCTAATGTGCTCAAACCGCTCCATCCAGCTGTCTCTACTACATTTTCACCCCATTCCGATGTTTGATGTGGACAATAAAGCAGGCTCATGACCCACGTCTGCTTGGTTTTATGAGTGTACGTGTTGTCATACATAAGAAGAGCTATATCAGTAATCAATAACATTGGTGTTTAGAGCTGTGAGCAGTGTGCGAACTCGTCGAGATGTTTTAATAGCCTCGCGATAAAAGCCCTAGGAGGAAGCAGAGCAGTGAAGCATGACTTTTATTTACAGCTCTGCTTAAGATGTCTGTGGTTTAGGTTTAGGGTTATTAATGCAGATGGAAGAGAGCTAGTGGTATTTGGTCCAGCCTCAGCAGTTTGCATGAAAAAATAATGAGGAAGGAAACACAAAGACGTAGTATGTGTGTAAATACATCTGGGATTTTGGAGATTCGAATTTGTCTTTACAGATGTGGATTTCTTAATTTTGGCCTTTAAACAGTCAACAAAGCGGCTCCAGCAATAACAGTGTTAGAGCAAAAAGCTTTGGTCCATGAAAACGTCAGAGAGAGAAAGTGAGATACAGTGAGTATTCTGAGGATTATATATGGTTTCATCTAGAATTACACACAATAAACATGTCACCTTCATGTCACACCAGCCTTTATAAGATAAGATAAGATGCCTTTATTGTCATTGCTCAGTGTACAACGAAATTTAGCAACAATCCTGTGATGCATACCCATACAATAAGTAAGAATAGAAGTAGAAAATGCTATACAAATACAAATATACAACTCCAGTAGATTAAGAAATACAGCAGTGCGGTAATAGTGTGGTGTTGCACTTGCCCTGAGTGGCTTAAAATATTCCACATAATAATGTGTATACAATCTAAGATGTACGTATGTCTTATAAGGATTCAACTTTCTACATTTACATTTACAGCATTTAGCAGACGCCCTTATCCAGAGCGACTTACAATTGGTACAATCTTACAATCCAAGCAATTGTGGGTTAAGGGTCTTGCTCAAGGGTCCAACAGTGGCAGTTTGGTAGAGATGGGATTTGAACCCTGGTCCTTCTGGTCTATACTCCACTGACACCGATGTTGTTGTTGGTGTGTTTGTGTGTTGTACTGGTGTGAGTGGGTCAGACACAGCAGTGCTGCTGGATTTTTTAACACTGTGTTCATGCACTGCAAGCTCTATTAGACACATCCACCTTATTGCTCCACTTTATAGATGTAAAGTCAGAGACAGCAGCTCATCTGTTGTTGCACAGTTTAAGTTAGTCCTCTAATTCTTCATCAGTGCTCACAGGATGCTGCAAACAAGATGCTGGTGGCTGGACACTTTTGGCTGGTGGACTATTTTCATTCTAGCAGTGACACTGAGGTGTTTAATAACTCCAGCAGCACTGCAGCATCTGATCCACTCACACCAGCACAACACACACTAACACACCACCACCACAGCAGTGTCACTGCAGTGCCCAAATAGTACCTGATCTGTGGGGGTCCTGACCATTAGAGAACAGAGTAAAAGGAGACGAACATAAATACTGTACATAGAGAAACAGATGGACTACAGTCTGTCATTTAGAACTACAAAGTGCTTCAATATGGTAAGTGGGAATGATAAAATGTACAATGAATGTAAGAACAAGGAGGTGTACTTAATAAAATGAGTGTATATGAATCAGTGTAGCTTATTTTGGAGTCTTGTTTACTGTGTGTGTGTGTGTGTGTGTGTGTGTGTGTGTGTGTGTGTGTGTGTGTGTGTGTGTGTGTGTGTGTGTGCGCGTGTTTTCACTGTGATGTGATGTTGAGCTTGGGGAGTGTGCAATTTAAATAAAACATATTACACTTTTCTATTCTATTCCTTTCTGTTCTATATGAATGAGCAAAGCTTCTGATGGAGTCTTCTTTACTTTTCTGTGTGTGTGAGGGTTTGATATTTAGAATATTCTCTTCTAGATATATTCTATTTGAAGTTTTTCAGGTATATAGTATTCTATTGTCCAACATTCATGTCAAGAATGAAAGAAAAGCAGACGTCAGCTGACATGAAATAAACATCAGTAACACAACCCCACCAAAAAGCTATTTGGCATCAAAGAGCAGCGTGAACGTTTGACTTACGTAGCTTTAGATTTGAACTCATTCGGAACACCTTTCAGTTTGCAGAGAACTTTGTTCTCATGATGCCACCTAAACCCTTTAATACACAACCTATTGTGTAGCTAAGGTGTTATATAACTACACGTACATCAGTCTAAATGCAGGGATTATGGTGTGGTGTGGAGTGGTGTGTCAAGGGTGTTTCTCTTCCAGGACAAAGGCTAAAGCAGATTTTCAGTAACCACACATGATCAATGGTGATTCATCATCAGAAATGCCTTCGGTAAATCCCTTCATTTGTCAGGAAAGTGACAGTGATAAATAACACAAGGTTTTCTTTAAAAACAGATGGGTCTCCACCTTCAGGCCCTATCAATAAACAGATTAAAAAAGATACATTTTCAGTCATATTAAACACCTGCTCCACCTTTTAGGTGTAACTTATTCTCCTCTTTGATGCTCCACAATTTGGTCCAAGTACCCTGGCCTAATGCCCCAGTCTCTCCTTGTTTTCTTACAGATCCATGACCCTTCTGTTGAGGGAGGAGGGATCCAGACCTGAGAGTAACAGGGTGCAGGTGAATGCCTACCCCACTCTTTCTCTGCTTTACACACAACTTATTGTTTCTGTGCCATTCAGGTTACAGGCTTCCTTTCCCAAAAATTCCTGCAACATTATACAGTTATACTGTTATAATTTTATATGTTCTGTTTCCAAATTCTTGTGTGTTAGTAGCAAATATATGTATTTATATATGTATATGTATGTATATACTGTACGTGTGTATATATATATAAAGGAACAGGAAACAGGTACACTACCCAAAAGTAGCCTCTAACAGCATTTTTATAGGGCAGCCAGGGAAGGACTTTTATGCCCTCTTGTGGCAAGACCCAGTCAGACTACACCTGTAATCATTTACATATCTGCTTGAGACATAACTGCATGCTGAGTCTTGCAGCAATCCAAAATTTCTATCTTGATGCGTTATTTTCTTTTTTCTTGATGAGTTATGCTCTCTTGAATGAGACAAAAATCCTACATCCTACAAAATGAGAAAAAATAATCCAGGAAATCACAATGTAGGATATTTAAAGAATGTAATTGTAAATTATGGTGGAAAATAAGTATTTGGTCAATAACAAAAGTTCAACTCAATACTTTGTAACATAACCTTTGTTGGCAATGACAGAGGTCAAACGTTTACTGTAAGTCTTCACCAGGTTTGCACACACTGTAGCTGGTATTTTGTCCCATTCCTCCATGCAGATCCTTCGTTGCCCGAGCAGTGTGTTTGGGATCATTGTCATGCTGGAAGATCCAGCCATCTTCCATCTTCAATGCTCTCACTGATGGAAGGAGGTTCTGGCTTAAAATCTCACGATACATGGCCCCGTTCATTCTTCCCTTAACACGGATCAGTCATCATGTCCCCTTTGCAGAAAAGTAGGGTTCACAGTAGGTATGGTGTTCTTGGGATGCAACTCAGCATTCTTCTTCCTCCAAACACGATGAGTTTTTACCAGAAAAGTTCTATTTTGGTTTCATCTGACCACATGATATTCTCCCAGTCCTCTTCTGGATCATCCATATGGCAAACTTCAGATGGACCTGGACATGTACTGGCTTAAGCAGGGGGACTTGCCTGGCACTGCAGGATCTGAGTCCCTCTCAGCCTAGTGTTACTGATGGTAGCCTTTGTTACTTTACTCCCAGCTCTCTGCAGGTCATTCATCAGGTCCCTCCGTGTAGTTCTGGGATTTTTGCTCACTGTTCTCATGATCATTTTTTTTCTCATTTTGTCTCTCATAGTTGATGTGTACCTATGATGACAATTACAGACCTCTCTCATCTTTCTAAATAGAAACCTGCACAATCAGTGGCTGACTAAATACTTTTTCGCTCCACTATGTATACATATATATATATATACAGTATATACCACACCATGAATACATATGAACAGTTGCCTAATGGCCCACCGATGCTTTGGAAGGAGGAGGGCACATCTCAGAATTCAAAAGTCAGCCATACTAGTGTTAATTACCAGATATCCCAGTTCTCTGCTGTAAGGTACTGGACTATTAACCAGTAGGTTGATGGTTCAAGTCTCAGCTCTGTAAAGATGCCACTCTTATCATTCAGTTAATTACATTGTACTTTGACTGTATTAGTTGTGAATTGGTATCCACTAAATGCTGTAAATGTAAGTGTAAATACAAAATCATTTTTAAAAAGTGTAGGCCAGTCACTGAAGCACACTTCTTCATAATGGGCATGTTGTGCTTTTGAGTGCCACTTGTGCTCAGATAAAGACTCACACTCATGATAAATTGATTAAATGGATTAATGGTTGGCTTGCCCAGACAAGAGTATGATACTACAGTCATGTGCACAATTATTGGCATCCCTGGTAAAGATGAATAAGAAGGGTTATCAGAAGTTCACCTTTTTTCTTACACTGAAATAAGTGAGAAAATTCCAACCTTTAATTGGTGACACACAGGTCAAATTCTAATCCTTAGTCATTCTCCGACATGGAAAGACAAGATGAACACACAATTCAAAATAAGAAAAAAAACTACAGTTAGGGTTAGCAATTAAAAAAGTTTGACTGAACTGCTGTGACAAACTTGCAAGGACCCACATTTATTTTGCCCCACAGAGAATGAGGATTACGATATGAGAGGCAAAAATCCCCAAGGGATCACTATTGGAAGGTTAGTTATAGAAGGAGTACGAGAGGACCATATAGCGCTGACCAGCTCCAAAAAGGCCATCAGGATGCCACCCAAGTCAACAAAGATTCTTTGGAAGGATTCCTTAGTTTGAAGCATTCATCTAACCACAAACTAAGCACTGGAGTTTGACCTAGAGATGGCTGTGCGGACTGAAAGATGGAGTGGTGTAAAAGGAAGGATGACTACACAAAAAAGAACCTGATGCCAAAGTTTGACCATGGGTGGAGGGTGGAGGAATTCTATGATATTGTGGGGTTATTCTCCAAAAGGCATCCATGGAATTCCGTTAAGGTACATGGCAGAAGTAAGGATACATGAATTACAGGAATTTTAAATCACAAAGCTGCATAGCTCTACCAGAATCTAAGATGGGTCATCACTGGATCTTCTAGCAGGAGAGTAGTGAGCCACAAAGATGTCCAATTAAAAAAAAAAAAACGCACACAAAAATCAAGCTTCTGCCATGTGTATGCTTAGTTTCCTCGTTAAAGCCCCCACTTAAATCATGTTGGTGAGCAAAAAAGAGAGAGAGGCACAGAGAGGACCTAGGGACCCGGATGAGCTTGAGAGATCTGTATAGAGGGAATGATCTTAGATTTTAAACTGGTCTTATATGTCTAACCTTGACGAGGTTATAGAGAAGACTAAGTGCGGTTTTTGGCAAACTGAGAGTAACAAAGTCTCAGTACAAGATTCACGGTAGGGGAGTTAGGGTTAGGGTTTAGGGTAAGGGTAGGGTGGGTTTACGGTTTAGGTTGGGTTAGTGTTAGGGTTAGGGTTAGGGTAGCATAGGGTTAGGTTAAGGGTGGTGGGTTAGTAGGGTTAGGATCAGGGTTAGGGGTTGGCTTAGGTTAAGGTTTATGTAGGGTAGGGGTTTCGGGTGGATCAGGGTTAAGGTTAGGGTTCGGGTAGGGTTAGGTTTAGGGTGAGGGTTAGAGGTGGGTTACTGTTAGGGTTGGGCTAAGGTAGGGTTAGGGTTAGGATCAGGGTTATGGTTAGGGTAGGGTTAGGGTCAGAGTTAGGGTTGGGTTAGGGTAAGGATCAGGGTTATGGTTAGGTTTAGGGTAGGGTTAGGTTTAGGTTAGGGTTGTACCAAATATGAAATGCATGGGTGCTAATAATTGTTTTACATTTATTGGTGAAGGATTTCTTTTTCTCACTCTAGATATGCTTCAATTAAAGGTTGGATTTTCTTACATTTAGTCATTTATCAGAAGAACTTACAACTAGTACAGTCTTACAATTCAAGCGTTTGTCAATTAACAATCTTGCTCAAGGACCCAACAGTGGCAGCTGAGGTGAGATTTGGACCCTAGACCTTCTGGTCCAAAGTGTAGTACCACTAATCCACCACTGTTCTACCACAGACTTGTCAGTGTGAGATTAATTAAATTAATCAAAAATTAATTTCATACAATCATTTTTGCCCATCTTTGCCATGGGTACAAATACTTCTGGAGGGTACTGTGGTCTATATTTATGGTTCAAGGAATTCTAGTATTAAGAAATTTAAACCTAAATTACATACAAATCCCTGTGATTGCTTGGCGCCGTTTCTAGGGGCGTTCCTGCCTTGTGCCCTATGCTGCTGACTCTCTCACAACCCCATCCAGGATCAAGCAGATAAGTAAGTGAATGAATGAATGAATGAATAAATGAATTAACCATAAATGAGAATTAACATTAATCTTCTGAGATGTGAAATGCCACACAATTAGAACAACTACATTAGAAAAATTAAATTTTAGTACTGGTAGCTGCTGTTCCAAACAATCTCCTAATTTAACAACCGAGGTCTTAACAATTACAATTAATTATAATAGGGAATAAAAATCTGCCTTTTACCTCAGGATTCTGTGTAAAAAATAGCATGTGTATTTCAACTGCTGTAAATATTACTTGTCGTACTTTGATGTTTTGTTTCCATATTTTTATTCCATTTATTTTCATGAATATATATTTACTTTGCATTAACTACTTGCAGAAGTAGGAACTACATTACAGTTTGTGTTGCGCATGGACTCTTAAGTTTCCAAGTAGACACATGGAATGGAAAGATTTGTACTCTGCTTAAAGGCGTAAAGTGTTTAATACATGATACTGCATGGCCTGTTCTAGAAATGATTGTTTCTTGATGTGGACTCATTCCATTCTTGGTCTGCAAGCCAGCGATACATGTTATTTTATTTATATGCCATGCTTGGCTTTATATTTTGGTTCTCCAGTGTGTGTAATTGCCTAATGTGTGCTTTGTAGCTGGTGTTGTTGTATTCCTGGAGGGTATATATATGTATAACAGATTTCAGATGGTGTGTAACATGGTAGTGTGTTGGTTTCATGACTATTGATTATGTCTGGGCAACATCCCTTTCAGCCAACACTGTTTCCACAGAACGTAAATGCAGTCATTAAAATGACGAAACACCCTTGTAGTTAATTCAGTGAAAAAATTGTGTATAATCTTGAAAATGTTTATGGGAACCCCGGTGTTTGTGTTTAGGAAAGAGTAAGAAATCGGATATTAGATGTAGGAGGTATGGGGCTTGCTTATCTGGACAAAATGAGGGACAGAAAATGTCATGAGTAAGAGAAAGAGAGACGAGAGAGAGGAGGTGCTCTACATTGACAGAATGGTAATTGGATATTTTAATGAGAGCGCTCAGTATTTCTGCCACGTGTGGGCGTTTGATAAAGCTGAACTTCATAAATTAATCTGGTAGCTCCATAATCCACTGACAAACAGCCAAGCCATTATACATCGCCTTTATTAGCACAGCTCTCTTCTGCAGTATTCTTTCTCACCACCATGTTTGGGTTTGACATAGAGAACGAACATCACTACACACACCACCCACACCGACACCACTGCTAATACAACCTCAGTGGAAAATAATGAAGAATATTGAAAATAGTGTGTAATTAAGTTATTTTTAATGAGCAAAACAAATATATAAGTGAACATATAATAAATCAATCGTAAAGCGAGTATAAAGCAGATTCGCAAACACCCCCACTATAGACGGCCTGAATTGCACAGCGATGGTGGCAAGAAGATGAACGAACCACACACACACACAAACACACACACACACACCAATACCAACCACTGCCAAATGCTGGTGTGATGATCGGAGGAGGTCTCGCATATGTCTTACCCTAGTAGTAATACGAGGGACACTAACAATTCAGCGATGTGTACAGGACATCCTCTGCCCTGTTGTCTCTCAAGGCAGAACTTCCAACTGCCATTTTTTGCCAATTAAATTCTTTAAAAATCCTACAATGTGATTTTCCTAGATTTTTTTTTCTCATCTTGTCTCTCATAGTCGAAGTGTACCTGTGATGACAATTACAGACCTCTCTCATCTTGACCAATCAGTGGCTGCCTAAATACTTTTTTGCCCCACTGTATATATATAAACGGTCTGTTGTGGAGGTCTGATTCACAGAGATCTTCACTGAATTTCAATTCTCCATCTGCCTTAGTGGTTGCAGCATTGCATGCACATACAGGAATCAATGCAGATTTCTACATTTTCAGAATATTATTCAGTTTGTTGAAAGGTATCATATTTTCTACAAATGCACCAGACTCAAGAATTCATGGCTGAAGGGCACTAATTGCACCAAGCTTCACCAGTGGGGAGCCTCAAGGCAAAGGCATAAAGAGCTACCCATCAGCAGAAGAGGCAGAGAGACCCAATGGGGGGTTATGACTTTGTTTTGCTCTCAAAAACTTCTGCAGAGTTGCTAAAGAATTTCTGTCCTTGTTATCTCAATATGTCAATAACACTTCTTTACTCTCCAGCCCTCAAACATCAAGGTGCACATAACATACCTATCTACATGGTTTCCATGGTCCTGGCAATCTCGAAAAGACATAGACAATTATATTTTATGTTTCGGAGCTGAGAAATGTCTGGAAAATGGTAAAATAATCATTGGGTATCGAACGTTTCATAGGCTTAAACTCTGAATCAGTACCAGGTCAGAGTTTTCAATGGTTCCACTGGGATCCACTGGGACATTATATATTTAGTGTAGCTCGGCATGAAACATCATATATGTGAACATAGAACACAAAGTAACATGCCTTTTGATATCCTGCTTTTATGAGATGCTCTGTGTCTGTTCTAATGATAATTTGGCATTGTTAATTGCAAGCGACAGAGTCAGGCTTACAGGGATTGACATATAAGTCGGTACTGCTGATGAGTCAAAACTTAAGATGCTAATGGGATTCAGGTGCTGAGACTTGTGATCTATTAAAGCTTCAAACTTAGCTTCTTCACATAATCACTTACAAATATTTAGCAAAATGTTGACCATGCTGCAGCAAGAGGCAATGTGCTACTCAAAATTCTATCACATACTAATCAATTCTCCACCAATTTTAATGCCCTCCTGATGAACACGCAATTAAAACCAGGACAAACCATTTACTCAATCCAGAAAGAGCCAAGGACGAGTTTGGGAACGTGACACCTTTCGTTTGACATCCTCGCTCGCTGCAAAAGCTGAAACAAGCCTCATTATCTCCTCACATTAGACTGAATTACACACTTAACGACCAGCTCAACAGGTTTATCCTTTGGAAATGAGCCAGAAGAAAACTGCTGAGATAATTACACCATCTCATTATAATGATCCTTCACATTTTCGGGTGCAGGCATAAATCCTGCATCTTCCGAGCTGTACCATAATTGAGCGTGGTGGAAACCTGAGATGATTTCTTCAAATCAGGATGGTCAAGTGTTTGGTTTGGAGTGTTCAATTACAGTTTAGTAGAATTGGGAATAGTATGGGTCAGTGATTAAGGGTCTGGACTAGGGATGATTCTGCGATCAAAGCGTTAGGGGTGAGACCAATGAGACCATTCAAATAAAACTTATAATAAAGTATTTTCATGTAATTTATTACATCATTGAGTAATGTATTGAAAGTGAAAATTAATAATGATTAAATTCAAAATTCAGAGTATGGTTTTGCTGAATGTGTATTGATGTTCATTATTGGATTCCCATCCTAAAGTTGAAATATCGTAAGTCGGACCATTGTAAAATGGGGAGTACCTGCATTTAATATGAAGTAGAGCACCATGCAGACCCCCTCATCTTGATCTCGCCAATTTCTGCAAGGACGCGCTGTGAACATTAGTGGAACCTGAGGTAAAACTAACAGTGTTGGTGATCTGATTAATCAACTACAGTTGCAAATGTGAAACCGAAGAGGTTGTCAGTCTTTGTCCAATAGGAGACTTTGACTTTTGAAAATGATCCATTAATAGTCTGACCATGCGTCCTGGCCAAATAGTATGGCAAAGTCAAAAGTGAAATTGAGACGGCAGGCAGGCAGTATCCTGATTCCAAATGAGGCTTGCAGATAGTGAAACCCGAAGGGGTGATGCACTTACTGTTACTACACATTTTCGGTACTCTATTCCCTGTGAGGAAAGGGCCCCTGTTGGAATAATATTCAAATCGTGACAACATTGAAAAGCATCAACACCTAGAGCTGTAGTCAATCCCTCTAGAGGCCCAAGTCCAAAGGGACACATCAATCAAGAGTCACAACCGAGAACTGTTAAAGTCGAGTTTAAAGTCAGACCAAGACCCGGAGTGGCTTGAGCCCGTGATGAGACAGAACAAATGAAGATTTTTTCATCATACAAGAATAAAAGAATAACATTCGTTATTTACATGATATAATATAATTATAATATATTTTGGTAATAAAATATGATAAATTATTATTGTATTATATCTAAGGCAATGTTACTTTAAAAGGCAAATATGGTGATTCATTCTGTTTAATCCTCAAACTTCAACTACTACACAAAGTCAACTGAATATAGCCAACAACGTACATTCTCTAACTTTTTATTTATTAAAATGGATTTTTATTTATACAAAGGTGCTGAAAGTTTATGAACACTCTTTAGAAATTTTCCTATTTCTGATAATATGACCTTAAAACATCATCAGATTTTCACACAAAGTGCTTAAAAGTAGATAAAGGAAACCCACACGTTAAAATTACCAAGATTGAGCCAACGCTATATATTTTGGTCATTTCTTTATTGACGGAAAATGATCCAATATTACAGAATTAGTGAGTAGCCAAAAGTTATGTGAACCTCTAGGATTAACAGTTAATTTGAAGGTGAAATTACGAGTCGGGTGTTTTTCAATCAATGGGATGACAATTTCAAGTGTGAGTGGGCACCCTGTTTTATTTAAAGAACAGGGATCTATCACAAGACGTGTTGTGGAAGTGTCAAGGGATCATGGCACGAACAAGGAGATTTCTTAGGAGCTCAGAAAAAGAGCCGTTGATGCTCATCAGGCTGGAAAAGGTTTTACAAAACCATTCTCTAAAGAGTTTGGACTCCACCAAATCCCCATTCAGGACGCTTGTGTGGCAATGGAGGAAATTTAAATTTAAGACCATTGTTACTCTCCCCAGGAGTGGCGACCAAACAAAGATCACTCCAAGAGCAAGGCGTTGTAATATTGGGCGAAGTACAAAAGCCCCAGGGTAACTTTCTAAGCAACTGAAGCCTCTCTCACCATTGGCTAATGTTAATGTCATGAGTCCACCATAGAAGAACACTGAACACAAAGAGTGTATGGCAGGGTTGCAAGGAAGGAAAGGCCCACTGCTTTTCCAACAGAACATTGCTGCTCGTATTGCAGTTGTTTTGCTAAAGATACGTGAACAAGGTAGAAGGTTATTGGAGAAGAAGGTTTGTGGGATGGATTGAGCGAGACCAAAATAGAACGTTTGGTTTAAAAAAGAAAAGGGTTATGTCTGAGGAAAGGAAAAAACCCTGCATTCAAAAAATCAAACCTTATCCTATCTGGAAACTGGTGGTGGGGGTAGTATCATGGTTTGGCCTGTGTTTTGATGCATCTGAGGCCAAGGACGGCTCTGCCATCTTGAGGAACAATGATGCTGAATTATAATCAGAGAAAGTCTAAAGCAAAATGTCAGGACATCTGTCCATGAATGAATTTTAAAGAGAAGTGGTCATTGCAGCCAGACACGACCTTAAACACACAAGTCGTTCTACCAAAGAATGGTCTTTAAAGAAGAATAAAGTTAATGTCTGAAATGGCCAAGTCAAAGTTCCTGACCTTAATCCACTCGAAAATTGTTGGTGGAGGACCATGAAGCGAGCAGCTAATGTCAGAATCCACACCAACATCCCCAGAGCTGAAGCGTTCAGTACGGAGGATGTTCTAAAATTCCCCCAAGCCGGTGTGCAGGACTGATCAACAGCTACAGGAAACATTTAGTTGCAGTTATTGCTGCACAGGGGGGTCACACCAGATACTGAAAGCAAAGGTTCACATACTTTTGCCACTCACTAATATGTAAAATTGGATCACTTTCCTCAATAAATAAATGACCAAGTATAATTTTTTATTCTTTGTTTAACTGGGTTCTCTTTATCTACTTTTAGGACTTGTGTGAAAATCTGATGATGTTTTAGGTCATATTTATGCAGAAATATAGAAAATTCTAAAGGATTCACAAACTTTCAAGCACCACTGTGTTATTAAAACCTAATAATCATAATTTCAGATTTTGTGGACATGGTAAAGTAAAGAGAGCAGGCAAAAATGCACACTTTGTCTTCACATCAGACTGTTCAAACTAAAACATGTTCATTGATTGGATACTGAATGGGAAGAGCAGTAACTTGTTTTTCTCTGTTGGCCAATCTAAGTGCAGATTTTATTTAGGCATGTAGAGAAATGACTGATTTATTCTGTTTGAACAGACTGCTGAAATTCAATAACATTACCTCAGACAGACGTATTGGACTCGGCTGGTCTCAACAACAATTTCCAAATTCGAGACCGAGACTGGATCAAGTACTACACTATCAACACCCCATGCATACTACCTAAACTGACAGTGGCAGACTGTTTGATCTCAATGTCATCTTCAGCCAACCGATCAGATAGATCAGGATGAACTGGCCACTCACTGTAGAGCCTTAATAGGAAACTACGTCTTTTGATTCAGGTTCCACTTCTGATTATACTATCTGCTTTGAAACCTCTTGAAGCTTGCTCTGCAGAACTGCTGTAATTCCACTGGGAAGGTTTATATACTTCTCTGATGAAGGAGATTCAGTTGGATACAAAGGATTTGAATCGAGTGGTGACATTCTCTATGTATTTCATATTATGTGTAGTACTGTCTGTCCAAAACTGAGAGTCCCCTAGATTCATTTGCAATTCTTGTTTGATCATCTTGTCCATTTTGACTGCAACTGTTGCTGCTGTGTCATTTCCATGGTAATTTGCTTAATGGAGCCACTCTGGATTTGCCCATAATAAATGCACAAATCCTTTGGTTGTCATGAATTTTCAGCAGGAGGTAAGTCACAGTTCCATATCCGTCCTCGGTGGCATTAGAAAAATTGTTCAGCTGAGCAGTTTTGAGAGCTTCAATCTCTGCAGGTTTGATGCGTCTGCTAAGGCTGAAATTTGAAAGCTTCTGGAGGTCCGCCAACCATGTTAACCATCTGTCAGCAGGTTTCTCTGTGATTTTCTCATCCCATCTTACCTTTTCTTAACAAAGGTCTCTCAGGATTACCTTCACTGGTAGCAGGAAATGAGCTTAGAACCCAAACTGAGGAGAATGCCTCGTCTTGTAAGGTTTCTTTCTGAAGTTGAATGCGTCTGACCCTGTACACCGCTGAACTACTAGTATTCCTTCTACAGAAGTGAATCACTGCCTATATGTAGCTCGTAATTCTATTGGCACTTCTCCACCTTGTCAAATGCAAGCCACCTTGTTTACAACAAGCTCTGACAGCCTTTGACAAAGTGCAGATGTTATTTAGGCTTGTAGAGAAAGGTCGGATTGATTCTGTTTGAATGGATTGTTGATTTTCAATAATGATAGAAAAAAAGTTAAATTTATAATTCAGGTTATCTCAGACAGACACATTGGACTCGACTGGTCTCAACAACGATTTGAGTCCACCTTAGTCCGAGACTGAGACAAAACTGCATCCAAATGAGTTTGAGACCAAGATGAGACCGAGACCACAGGGTACCAGAAGTGCAAAATATCAGCTCTTTATATGCCTGAGGGGGCATTTGGTCACACACACACACACACACACACACACACACACACACACACACACACACACACACACACACAGGCTGCTACTGTCAGTTTGGAACACTGACTTGCCGGAACAGTTGGGTTCATGTTATCAGCCTTTATAGCTTTTGGCTCTTCCTTAAATCTAAGCAACACCCAGATAGGCGTGTTTGTATGAACGGCTTCCTGCAGTAACTTATCCCTCAGTGACTCCTCGAAATGACGCAGTGCAATCGAAGAGGTCCTGAATCTTCTCTCTGAGATGGTACACACCATGTTCGTACTCTTCCGCCACAGCTCATTTTCTGACACCATTCTTGCATAGCATTTCTCAATGATAAACTTTTTCTCCCTGTGATTCGGGTTCCTCTTGAGCCTTTTTTGTCTTGTCATCTCTTAATGACAAGCCATTACAATAGTGACAGTCAACCAGCCGTGTAAATGTAGTTGAAGAAGAGAAGCGTTCATACGAGTGCTCAGAGAGCTCTGCAGTGAAATGCTGAATTAAAAGCTCCTCAGTGTTCTTCACAGATTCACTGTATGGCTTTAAGCTCGGCATGTACACTGATGTAACGTTTTGTTCAATTTACCGTCAAACTGAGAACTGTGTTTATAGCATCAGGTCCAGTATTTCTGCTGTTTTATATATTCCAGGTCTCCTCGGCCTTGTTGCACAGTTGTGTCCCTACAACTGATTGGAAAGCAGAGGGGTACAGCTGTGCCCCTCTGAATTCTGTGTGTACTTCAGTACAAGATGTAGTCTAGAAACACCCCTGTGTGGCACTATGGAAATGATGCACAAGCTGTTGCTAGCCCCAGCATAGCCACATGTTTCTTAAGCCAGAAAAATGTGCATTTGAGACTGTGGCATTGATGTCTTTAGTTTTCTTGTCAACAGTGATGTCTTCCTTGTTGACATGAAGAATAGCTGGTTGGTTCAAGGAACAATCTGGACTGGCATTCTTCTCTTACAGACCTTGTTTGTATGACCTTATGTGAGAAAGCACCAAAGCCCTTTACTTTACAAGGTCTGAATTCAGTTTTTTTTTTTTGTAATTCTGTTCTTCAGCTTTCTGACAGTATTCCACTGCCTGGTGCTTCTCACAAAATAAATAAGGTTTACAAAAATTATCTGCATATTTCTCTATATTAGATTTCCTTTCAGGGATGTCTTCTTTTTTCTCAGTTCTGGACAGACTGATGTTAGCAGCTAACAACTATGTCCCTTAAGACCACTGTTCTTGAAGGATTTTGTGCCAAGAGACACTCCACTACTGTCAGAGCTCCTATCTTGGATCTCTCAAAACAGTGGGTCATTAACAGCTTGTGCATAAAAAACCTTCTTGGCTCTTCTTATAGCAAGTAATTGATGTGAGACGTCTTTGGTTGGAGGTTTGAAACTTTTTAAAAAGTAGACGTGTTATCAGTGACAACGTCAGTGATGTCAGTTCAATGGTATATTAAGCATAAGCACGTCACAGTGGGAGATGAACTTAGAAGATGTATACAACATACACAGCTATAAAAATGACAAATTTAACTTTAAGTAAAAAGAAATCATGGTGGTGCTTGAAAGTTTGTGAAGCCTTTATCATTTTCAATATTTTTGCATACATACGATTTAAAAGATCATCTGACTTTGACCAAAACATAGCTAAAGATAATCAAATTAAAACAAAACATTATACTTAGTCAGATATTTTTTAAGGAGAATGATCCAGCTGTGAGTGGCAAACGTATGTGGACCTTTGCTGTCAGATAGTGTTGTTATCAAGACTACTAGAGCCGAGTCAAGAACAAGACTGGGACACATAAGTAAAGACCAAGACTTTTAGTAGTCCAGTCCGAGTCAAGACTGAGACTGGGAGGGGCCAAGTCTGAGACAAGACCAAGACCAGATTATGATTTTATTTAAAGAATTTATGAAAGAAAATGGAAAAAATTTAATTAGTTCATAATTTACCTTACATTCATTATCATTCATTATACATGATATACAGTGCCTTGCAAAAGTATTCGGCCCCTTGAACTTTTCAAACTTTTGCCACATTTCAGGCTTTAAACATAAAGATATGAAATTGTATTTTTTTTTGAAGAATCAACAACAAGTGAGACACAATCGTGAAGTGGAACGAAATGTATTGGATTTTTTAAACTTTTCTTAGAAATAAAAAACTGAAAAGTGGGGTGTGCAAAATTATTCGGCCCCTTTGCATTAATACTTTGTAGCGCCACCTTTTTGCTGCGATTACAGCTGCAAGTCACTTAGGGTATGTCTCTATCAGTTTTGCACATCGAGAGAATGAAATTTTTGCCCATTCTTCCTTGCAAAACAGCTCGAGCTCAGTGAGGTTGGATGGAGAGCATTTGTGAACAGCAGTTGTCAGCTCTTTCCACAGATTCTCAATTGGATTCAGGTCTGGACTTTGACTTGGCCATTCTAACGCCTGAATACGTTTATTTGTAGATTTTGCTTTATGTTTTGGATCATTGTCTTGTTGGAAGATAAATCTCCGTCTGAGTCTCAGGTCTTTTGCAGACTCCAACAGGTTTTCTTCCAGAATGGTCCAGTATTTGGCTCCATACATCTTCCCATCAATTTTAACCATCTTCCCTGTCCCTGCTGAAGAAAAGCAGGCCCAAACCATGATGCTGCCACCACCATGTTTGACAGTGGGGATGGTGCGTTCAGGGTGATGAGCTGTGTTGCTTTTACGCCAAACATAACGTTTTGCATTGTGGCCAAAACGTTCGTCTGACCAGAGCACCTTCTTCCACATGTTTGGTGGGTCTCTCAGGTGGCTTGTGGCAAACTTTTTATGGATATCTTTGAGAAATTTTTTTTTTCTTGCCACTCTTCCATAAAGGCCAGATTTGTGCAGTGTGATTGTTGTCCTATGGACAGAGTCTCCCACCTCAGCTGTAGATCTCTGCAGTTCATCCAGAGTGTTCATGGGCCTCTTGGCTGCATCTCTGATCAGTCTTCTCCTTGTTTGAGCTGAAGGTTTAGAGGGACGGCTGGGTCTTGGTAGATTTGCAGTGGTCTGATACTCCTTCCATTTCAATATGATCGCTTGCACAGTGCTCCTTGAGATGTTTAAAGCTTGGGAAATCTTTTTGTTTCCAAATCCGGCTTTAAACTTCTCCACAGCAGTATCTCGGACCTGCCTGGTGTGTTCCTTGGTCTTCATGATGCTCTCTGCGCTTTAAACAGAACTCTGAGACCATCACAGAGCATGTGCATTTATACGGAGACTTTATTACACACAGGTGGATTCTATTTATCATCATCAGTCATTTAGGTCAACATTGGATCATTCAGAGATCCTCACTGAACTTCTGGAGTGAGTTTGCTGCACTGAAAGTAAAAGGGCCGAATAATTTTGCAGGCCCACTTTTCAGTTTTTTATTTCTAAAAACATTTAAAATATTCAATAAATTTCGCTCCACTTCATGATTGTGTCCCACTTGTTGTTGATTCTTCGCAAAGAAATTACAATTTCATATCTTTATGTTTAAAACCTGAAACGTGGCAAACGGTTGAAAAGTTCAAGGGGGCCGAATACTTTTGCAAGGCACTGTATATTAATACATAATATTATTTTTCCATTATATATTTTGAAATAAATAATAAATATTATATAGTCTAACGTTTTTGTTAACTATTACTATATTATAATCTTAGTCAAACTAAGGCAATGTAATCTTGATGGAGATGATTCTGAATACATAATAATATAATTTCAATCTGCCCTTACAAAAAATGTCCTAAACTATATGAAGTAAAGCATATTTGACCCAATTCCTCCTCAGAACAGCTTTAACTCTGGGATGTTGGTGGGTTTCCTCACATGAACTGCATTCACAACATTTCTATTTCATTGAGTTCTGGACTGGACGTTTCCATTCCATTGTCTTGCAGATGTCCTGATTTTCTTTTAGAATTTGCTGGTATAATTTGTAATTAGTTGTTACAGGAATTATGACAAGTTGTCCTTGCCTAGATGTAGCAAATGTTCTTTTCAGAGAGAAGTGGCTTTCTCCTTGCAACTCTACCATGCACACTACTGTTGTTCAGTGTTCTCTTGATGGTGGATTCATGGACATTAACATTAGCCAATGCAAGAGAGGTCTTTAGTTACTTAGAAGCTACACTAGGTTACTTTGTGACCTTTTGTACTATTTTACACCTTTCTCTTGGAGAGATCTTAGTTGGTTGTTAGAGTAACTATGGTCTTGAATTAGTACACCATATGTGACTGTGGATTAGTGGGATTCAAACTCGTTAGAGATAGTTTTGTAAACTTTTCCATTCTGATGAGCATCAACAACTCTCTGTGGTCCTCAAGGCGCCTTTGTTTTTGCCATGATTCACTTCCTCTAACGTGTTGTGAAAATTAGACTCCCTGATCCTTAAATATAAAAGTTTGCCTAATCCTACTTGCTTGTCATCCCATTGATTGAAACAGTTAACTCTAATAATAAAACTTCAAATTAGGTGCTAATCCAAGAGGTTCACATACTTTGGCCACTCACATATTTGTACTATTGGATTATTTTCCTCAATAAGTTCTCTTCATCTACTTTTATCTACTTGTGTGAAAATCAGATGATGCTGTAGATCATATTTATGGAGGAGTATAGAAAATTTTTAAGGGTTCACAAACTTTCAAGTACCACTATATATTCTTTCTAATAGACTTCTTACTTTATGGTCCTTACAACCGATATAGAAAACCATTAAAACTGAATATATTATGGAATGGTCACAGGGACATTATATTAAACTACTTTAAGGATTTTAATGCTTGAAAAATATTCGGGAGGCATCGTTTGGCTTGGTTACAGAGAATTATTATTATTATAGATTAAGCCGAGGAGAAAGGGGCATTAGAGAAATGAATGGGGATCCTTGAATAAACATTTACGTCACCATTAATTATGTTCCCGACCGATGCCTTTTATTTAAGCAAAAGTACACATGAATAACATCAAGTCCAATCATGTATCTAAGCAGTTAGTGACTTTACTCTAGGATGTATTTTCTGGCACTGGTGGGGTTTGAACTTACCACCTTCTGCTCACTTTAACTCCTTAACTCCTGAAACAGAATTACAAAATTTGTAAAAGCTAGCAATATATTAGAACATCTATAGCATGGTACAGTCAATCCCTGTTATTCCAATAATATTTGAGGTGTTATTAATGTGAGGTGTTTTTAAAGCCATGATCCCATAACCAATGGACATAATGGGAAAAAAGGTTTGCAGCTGATCAACTTTCTGTCTTGCTGTCCTTAAACAAATACAGAACTGGTTTGCCAGCTTAGCTTGGCAAATGCACTGGAATAACAAAAGTGAGCCAGGGCTTATTGTCTAACATCAGAAGCCGATAGTCATGTTCCAAAATCTAATGGAAAGTCATACAAAAGTCAAATAGCCAAAATAGCCTCAGATCTCCAAGGATTAACTCCTGATGTCTAACATAATATTAACATAACATTGTTAACTAGGCCACTATAAAAAGTGAGCTTGTCGTGATGATTTGCAAGATACATAAAAGTTGAAGACTGCACAACGTGCGCAGTGTTTTCCTGAGGGAGGTTGGTTATGCTAATTGCGAAGCAGGGTGTAGCGCCTGATTTACACATACTTTCACAGCTCTGCGTGGTGTGAGCTGTGCCGCAGCAGATTGCATGCTTTGGCCAGCAGATCGTTCCAGCAAGAAATACGGTGAAACCTGGTGTGACCATCTGCACCAATAGCTGAGGTGGCAGCATCCCATGATTTGTCCATTCATTATAAATCATTTAATATGGATTTTGAGCTCACCACCATAATTAATCTACATTGTCCATACTCAAATCAAGTAAATGGCATGTGCCTTTGTTTCTGGCTTGGGATTGGGTAGTCTAGATCACATATACCCACCCAAAATTAAGTATTTGTACCATGGTGCAGATCACCAGGACACTCAGAGCGTTCCACATTAGAAAGAGGAAGGGAGGTTTGGCGCAGAACGCAAACACTAGCGAGGATTTATTTATAAAAAGGGCATACAGGGAAATACTTATAAACAACAAATACAGACTATGGAAAACAGGACACACTAGAAGGGCTACTGTTCATAACAGAGACAGGCAAACACACAGACACACAACCAACAGCACCGGGCACGAGACAAGGCATGACGCTAGTAACAAAGCCAGGAATTATATTTTAAAAAGTGGAAAAAAAATGAAGCAAATATATAAATACTTACAAATAAAAAAATCTAATTACCAATATATATATATATATATATATATATATATTTTTTTTTTTTTTTTTTTGCAGGTTCTGTTCAGTGTCATTGAAATGTTTGGCACCAAAAGTGTTATGAAAAGGCGGATAAGAAAATGAAGTGAAGAAGTGTTAAGAAACATTATATTGCATTTGGGTATTTAATACTGCACCTGAGTATCTATGCACCAAAAAGAAAATATTTTGTACAAGGGTTCTAGTAACACACCAAGCTAACACTTGAATGAATTAGACTTACAGCATTAACACAAAGCTAAACAACATCCTAAACATACCCAAGGACAATAAGCGAAATACAAAACAAGACATGGACAGTAGACATTCAGAGACCCAGGTTCGAGTCCCGGCCCGCCATGGACCTTTCCTCTTTATCTGTGTGGGTTTCCTCCAGATACTGTGGTTTCCTCTCACATTCTAAAGATGTGTTATGTCAGTTGGGATCTCTTCAGTGTCCCATTGCGAGGGATTGATTGTTTGTGTTTGCATGTTCCCTGTAATGGATTGGTGCCCTGTTCAGGGTAGATTCTTACCTTGCCTCTTGTCTGCCTTGCCAAACTCTAAAACATACACAATTAATAAAACATGTGTGCAACGGTTTAGACACATGTTCAGATGACTTCCATAAGATCATAAAGACTACACATTATTCAGGTCCTCCACCCACTGGACTGGAGGGTCTGTGTCGGTAACCACATACTTTATGAAGCCTGTGGAGCTACAGGGTATTTATTTATGCCTATATTTATTTTAATATCAGCATGGCATGGTGGTGGGACAGATCTTCCTAATCAAACCGCTTTAAATCAGCAATTTAGGATAACTGTGCATAAATGAAAGCTCATCAGCCCCCTCATTGTAATAATGGATGGTAATCAACTGTTGTTTACCCTGTACATCAATTTTAAGAGCAATTTCCCTTCCCTAATGCTCCAGTTTACAGCAGTCAAGACAATTAGAATCTCAGTTTTACAGGGAAATTGTGCCAAGTAGCACTCGGATTCGTTTTGGTTTACAACGAAACAGTAAACAACTGCTTAAAACACTACACAGATACTATGATAATACACGTAAAGACACATTCAGCAGAATCCGTACACAGAATTTCGAATTTTCCTGAGCAAGCGATAAGCCATACGCAGTACTCTCCCACACTCTGATGAGGAAGTCGGCAGTGCGTGATGTAGGGGGTCACGTGGAGGCAATCATGAGCGTTAGGAAATGTAGTGAAGAAAAGCCGTGGTGATGTAATCATTGTTTTTCACTTTCAATGCATTATTCAACAAATGGATGACATATGTATTACTTGTTATATTTTATAACAAATAATACATTTTCATCCTATCCTCTGCACCTTCCTCTGTCACACCAACCACCTACACGTCCTCCCTCACCACACCCATAAACTTCATCTTTGGCATTCCTTTTCTCCTCCTGCCTGGCTTCATCCTCAGCATCCTTTTCCCCATATCCCCAACATCCCTCTTCTGTACATAACCAAACCATCTCAATCTTATGTCCCTCTAATATACTCAATCCTAACCCTGTCCAACCCCAAATGTCTGAACCACCTTCACCCCATACTCCTTGTAGTTACATTATTCTGCCTCCTCCAGCTCGGTCACTTTTCCAGACTTGCCACAACCTGTTCTCTGCTCTCACTTCAGATCACAATGTCATCCCCAAACGTCCATGGAGACCCCTAACTGAACTTGTCTATCAATTAAAATCACCGTTGAAAGCTAGAAAGGGCTCAGAGCTGATAATTGATGCAATCCCACCTCCACCTTGAACCCATCATTCCTTATTTAAATCCCTCCATGGTCTTGCTCCACTGTATCTCTGCAAAATAGTCCATCACTACACTCCTACTCGGTCGCTGTGTTCCACTGATTCCAACCTTCTGTTTGTCCCAAGGTTCAGGCTTTCCTTCATGGGTGGGAGATCATTTGCTGTGGCAGCTCCCACCCTTTGGAACTCTCTTCTGCCATCTGTTTGGTCTGCTTATACACTTCTAGAATTTAAATCACTTCTAAAAACTTTTCAGTTTTCATCTCCTACTAATGTTTGATGTATCTGCTTGTTTTGAACTGCGCGTCTTTTTGTTGAGTGTCTATTGTGAACGACTTATGTTGTATTTGTTGTTAAGCGTCCTTGGATTTTGTGAAATGCACTATATAAATTAAACCTATTATTATTATTATTATTACTATTATTATTATTATTATTATTATTATTATTATTATTATTATTACGGCACACCTCACTGCTGTCAGTTTCCTCATACATATCCTGTACCACCCTCACATACTTCACTGAAAATTTCAGGTTCCTCATATAATACAACTACTTTCTCAGCACCCTATCATTAGATCCAGTCAATCACAGGGCTGAGTAATGGTCACATTAGCTCCAGAGACCTGGGCTTGAGTTCTGGTCTGGTTGCTTCTTGTTTTTCTCCATATCTGTTTGAGTGTCCTGTGGTTTACGTCCACATTCCAAAGACATGTTAGGTCACTTGGCACCTCTCTGGTGTCCAAGTATGAGTGAATGGGTGTGTATGTGTGCCCTGCAATAGACTGTTGCCTTATCCAGGGGTGGTCCCACCCTACATCCTGCATTGCCGATTAGGTGGATTAAGTGGATTAAGCAGGTACAGAAGGTGACTCAGTATATAGGAACAGCTGAATTCCCCCCAGGGAAGAATAAAGTCTATGTTCTTATCTCATATACTGTGGAAGTGATACATTTTGAAAACTTTCTGTGTCTCTGCTCTGCCCCAGTTAAATTAAAAAGGGAGTTTGGTGAGTGTAATATAATTACCTGGTACTGTTTGTAAGAAAATAGTTCTGAATATGTGTAGTGTTGGAGTGTTAAGTCAAATAACCCAGTCGACTTCTACTGACAGCGTTGTTATGAAACAAATTCTGTTTTTGACAACAGCTTCAATTCAGAAAAAAAATTGCAGACAAATATGTAGCAAAATAGGATTACTGGAATATAGTTCAGAAAAAGTAGCACTCAGATTCTTAAGGCGCGCTGCAGTCTGAGTCAAAACAAGTCTGGCCTATTCCTGTTATTTTTATTTTTATCTGCTGGCTTGCTGTCTTTGGCAATAGATACTCAATGTCCAAACCTGTCCAAAAAATGCCAACTGCGAACACCTAGAGGTGTGTGTCCTTCACACAACACAACCTGAAAAGAATAAAAGAAGAACAAAAACGCAAAGCCAACAAAGAAAAGAGAGACAGAGGAGTCTTTCAGTAGAGACATGAATAATAAAGAACAAAGACAGAGGTTTAAATGACTGATACACATTGTCAGGATGCAGCACATTTGTTAAAAGTCACCTCCGTTTTCTCATACACATACACACACAAATGCAGAGGGAGGTGTCAGTCCTCCTGTGGAGATGCCGCACCTGCCTTCATGTTTATGAATTACCAGCTAGTGTTTCCCGGGGCTGTAACAGAATCAAATCCTCTCAATTTCCCGCATGGTGGGAGGAAGCGGGCACGGGTCTTTGTTTGTGGAATTTCAAAATTCAAGCACGTGTCTCGAGTTTCAGATTCAATTTTTTGAAGAACATACTGATAGGCAGTGTAAAAAAGCGATAGCCTGAAGCGCTAGTCCTTTTACTAAATAGAGTCAAAGAGCTGGTGAGATGTGTACGTGTGCTACAATTACGTCAGACATAGACGTGTAGCTATAAATTCTGTGAATAAAACTTCTTGAAATGAATTTTCAAATTATGTGGACAGCTAACATAACAGTACATATGAGCTTATATAGCAATTAATTCCATAAACAGTAATTTATAATTGGTCCATGTTAACTGCAATTTTAGCCTCTACTCCTCTGTTATGTCTGTCCACTAGGTTTTATTGATTTATCAATCCATTCAGCTTCTAGTTAAAGCCTGACTCACAGACAAGTCAGCATCGCAGTTTCTGAAATGTAAAGAATGGGATATCTCTCTGTCCAGGAAAACTGAGAGGTCACAAAGACCCAATATAGTGTAAGAGTGAAATGTAACTGTGACTGTGTGTGTGTGTGTATATATATATATATATATATATATATATATATATATATATATATATATATATATATATATATATATATATACACACACACATGCAGTGGTGCTTGAAAGTTTGTGAACCCTTAAGAATTTTCTATATTTCTGCATAAATATGACCTAAAACGATAAGATTTTCACACAAGTCCTAAAAGTACCCAGTTTAACCCAGAACCCAGTTAAACAAATGAGACAAAAATATTAAACTTGGTCATTTATTTCTTGAGGAAAATGATCCAATATAACATATTAGTGAGTGCCAAAAGTATGTGAACCTCTAGGATTGACAGTTCATTTGAAGGTGAAATTAGAGTCAGGTGTTTTCAATCAATGGGATGACAATCAGGTGTGAGTGGGCACCCTGTTTTATTTAAAGAACAGAAATCTTTCAAAGTCTGCTCTTCACAACACACGTTTGTGGAAGTGTATCATGGCACCAGCAAAGGAGATTTCTGAGGACCTCAGAAAAAGAGTTGTTGATGCTCAACAGGCTGGAAAAGGTTACAAAACCATCTATAAAGAGTTTGGACTCCACCAATTCACAGTCAGACAGACGGAGTTCAAATTGAGGAAATTCAAGACCATTGTTAACCTCCCCAGGAGTGGTCGACCAACAAAGATTCTTCTTCTAAGCAACTGAAGGCCTCTCTCACATTGGCTGATGTTAATGTTCATGAGTCCACCATCAGAAGAACACTGAACAACAATGGTGTGCATGGCAGAGTTACAAAGAGAAAGCCACTGCTCTCCAAACAGAACATTGCTGCTCGTCTGCAGTTTGCTAAAGATCACGTGGACAAGCCAGAAGGCTACTGGAAGAATGTTTTGTGGACGGATGAGACCAAAATCGAACTTTTTGGTTTAAAAGAAAAGCGTTATGTTTGGAGAAAGGAAAACACTGCATTTCAGCATAAGAACATTATCTCATCTGTGAAACATGGTGGTGGTAGTATCATGGGTTGGGCCTGTTTGCTGCATCTGGATCAGGACGGCTTGCCATCATTGATGGAACAATCTGAACAATTGATGACATCTGTCCACAAATCTCAAGAGAAGGTGGGTCATGCAGCAAAACAACGACTCTAAGCACACAAGTCATTCTACCAAAGAATGGTTAAAGAAGAATAATGTTCATGTTTTGGAATGGCCAAGTCAAAGTCCTGATCGTAATCCAATCGAAATTTTGTGGAAGGACCTGAAGTGAGCAGTTAATGTGAGGAAACCCACCAACATCCCAGAGCTGAAGCTGTTCTGTACGGAGGAATGGGCTAAAATTCCTCCAAGCCGGTGTGCAGGACTGATCAACAGTTACAGGAAACGTTTAGTTGCAGTTATTGCTGCACAGGGGGGTCACACCAGATACTGAAAGCAAACGTTCACATACTTTTGCCACTCACTAATATGTAGTATTGGATCATTTTCCTCAATAAATAAATGACCAAGTATAATATTTTGTCTCATTTGTTTAACTGGGTTCTCTTTATCTACTTTTAGGACTTGTGTGAAAATTTGATGATGTTTTAGGGCATGTTTTTGCAGAAATATAAAAAATTCTATAGGGTTCACAAACTTTCAAGCACCACTGTATATTGCTGTACGTCATGCAAAACATTCCTGTATAAATATATGTTTGTGTATGTTTTGGTATATGTGTGTGAGAGAGAAATGTGTGTAAGACTGTGAGATAAAATAGAGGTTAATAACAATAGCAGTGTGAACAATTAATTAAAAAGATTATTAATCATACTGAGACAATTTATTCACCACAATCATTAATCAGCGAAACATGCAATCTCCAAACATAGAGTAGAAAGGTAAATACTGAGCCCTTAAAAACGACAGTGCATAATCTGCCATAGATTTTATATTTGTCATATATTAAGCAATACTGTATAATATATTTGTTTGTTTGCTGTTTGTAAAAACAGTTCAAAAATGTTGACGAAGGGATGCCCAAACTTTTTCATAAGACTATATATTGCTATTTGCCAGTACTCGATCATCCTATCTGTCTTTTGAGCCATGAGTGAAGACGGTATTGAAAGTTCATTTTATCTGAGATTCTCAGTAAACTGAATGCACCATGGCTCTTTCCCTTCACTTTACATATTCCATTTTCTCTCCTGTCAGTCGCTGTTTGTTTTTAATCTCTCTGGTTATTCAGCTCTGACACCCACGCAGTTTTCAGGAAAGGCGTAATGCATTTATTAAGTCATTCCACTTCGAGCCCCATTCAGATTCATAGCCTTATTGTTTTTCTCTTCTTAGGTAAACAACCTATATGGTATAGGAGACCCTGGATTCTTTCAGCCTTCATTAAAAAGCAGATTTCTTATTGGTTGAAATCAGCAGCAATAATAACTCACTATGAACCAAGCTAATTTAAGATTATACCAAATGTTAATCATGCCATGTCATGTCATGTCATGGAGGTGCTGTTTGGAGGCAACTGGTCTTTAGTTATGTCACAAACATTCATTACAGTATATAGACATTTCACCAAACATAAATATGACAGATCAAGGATAGTGGAAAGTTCACATAAAGTCTGCACATTTCAACAATGAGTTTAAACAATTCATAATGGGTCAAAGATTCACCCCATTAAACCAGGTAAATAATCAGATACATGTTTTGGTCGGGGGGGACACGGTGGCTTGGTGGGCAGCACTGTCACCTCACAGCGTGAAGGTCCTGGGTTCGATCCCATGTGGAGCTTTCTGTGTGGAGTATTTGTTGTTTTTTTTCTGTGTATTCTGGTTTTCTCCCACAGTCCAAAAACTTTAGCTAAAGTGACTCTAGTGTGAGCGCCCTATGGTGGATTGGTGCCCTGTCTAGGGTTGTTCCTGTCTTGTGCCCTGTGCTGCCACCTAGGCACTGGCTCTCCTGTGACATTATCTAGGATTACATTTACATTTACAGCATTTAGCAGACACTCTTATCCTGAGCGACTTGCATTGATACAGTCTTACAATCCAAGCAATTTTGGGTTAAGGGTCTTGCTCAAGGACCCAACAGTGGCAGCTTGGCAGAGGTGGGATTTGAACCCTGGACCTTCTGGTCCTTAGTCCAGTACCTTAACCGCTAGGCTACAATACTCTATAAGTGGATAAGAAAATGAATGAATGATTGTTTTTGTGGCTGGTTGCCAGATCAAGGGTATTTTTTTATGTCAACAAATCCTCAGCAGGAAACAGCCCTTCACTGTGCAATGGTCTGGCTCGACAGAATACTAACACCTGCAGGGATTTCCTTTCCTCATCATTTCGCATGTAAGCCATCATTAATTCTCAGTATTGATTCATCATCGATTTTGTTGCACACAGTATTGCTTTCTCTATACTCCAATAGTTCTTGTCACTTTGTGTGTGCTTATTGAAGTCCTATTTATTCCCCATGTTTCAGTTAGGCTTTCTCTGATCTTGTAAATCCGTTGCTTTTTTTTCTAGCGTTATGCTTTCACATTCCTATTTCTCCTGCCTACTTTCTCTGTCATTTAGGTTAGTTTGGCTTCCCTTTTCATTCCTCCTCTTGTCATTGTTTTTAGCATCCAACATTAGTCCTTTCTAATAATGTTAGGTCTTAGTCATTGCCTTGCTCACTGGTATGCTTACTAACTTAGCTTTAGAATTTAACCTGTTTTTTCTTAACTCTTAATCAGGTGTCTGTCTGTATTGCATTGCTCCTGGCTGTTTCTCTATCTCTTGCACTCAAAATAATTCCTGTATGCTGGCACGCCTGTCTCCTCACCTGCATGACATGGCTCGGCTTTCTCAGCTCTGACTTTTTCCCTTGAATTCACCTTTAACTTGTGTCTTGTGCTGTTGTGTACTTGTTTAAATTTGTACTTTCTTGTGAGACTAAACTTTCAGTGGCATGCTTGGCACACGCTGCTGCCTTTGTTAGTGTTGGCAATCGATTCCGCCCTTGTGTCGATGTCTGTAAATGTGCCCACTTTCCTACACACACACACACACACACACACACACACACACACACACACACACAAAAATAACAAATTGGTGACAATCTACAAGGTGATGACAATGTGGGATATCTTCTTAAAGCATCTCTAGTTGCTCTGGTTGCCAATCTGGTGTCTTCTTCATCGGGATGCCAAGTTGACACTTCTACAATCTGAAGAAGCTTGATCATGAATGGTCATTTTATGAAAGGGTGGTAGCCAAGAAATCACTTTTTCAGAAGGAGAACAGGGTAAAAAGGCTGAAAAGGTCTGTTAAAGGTCACAAAAATTGGAATTTAGATCAGTGGAAAAGAGAAGTTCGATTTGTTCGACAAATCCAAGTATGAAATTTGTGGGTCCAGTCATGTTATATATGGCCATTATACCATTGGTAAAACAACAAATCTAATGGTGGCCTAAGACTTTTGCACAGTAATGTGTGTGTGTATATATACACTACGTCCACTCTGATGTGTTTTATGCTCTTCTTTTGATCACCTTACAACACACTATGAACTCCTTTGTTTAGGTCTTTGTATCTGAGATCTCATCTAGTCCATTATTCATTCTCCTTGTCCTAGAGTCCTCATTTCCACCAGCCCAAATTGAAAGGAAATACCAGGCAGGGATACGCTGATTAGTTACAGCACTAGTAATTTGTGAATCTCTGGTAGCACAGCACTGTAAAATGTTAATCCACAACCGCAGGGAGTCAAATTCGAGTCTCACCTGTGCAGCACAGGAGTCATACATGCATGATTGGGCTGTGTCTGCGGGAGGGGAGGCAAGACAGGGCTGCAACAGCAACCCCTAATCAGCCCCGCGGGGGACTGTCGTCACATTCAGGCCCACCTACACCCTATGAATTCAGAAGAAAGTAGTACTTGGATTTCAATAGCAGTCCTAAACTGTGAGTATAGATTGTGGTCACATCATGGTGCTATACTTTCTTACGTTCCTAAATCTAGTCTTATTTTCTGTAGTTCCAGATAAATGCAATACATGCCTGCACAACACTTGGTAGATTTAGTGTATGTCCAGGGAAAACTCTTTTTTAATAGTAATAGTTTGAGCAAAACAGAGCCCAGCAGGGTGTGTATTGTTATTCCAAATGTTTACTTTATGCTTTAGAGCAGCAGCACTGAAGGGAAACTCTCCATTAGATTATCTGTGTGAATGAAACTAGTTTGCCCTAAAGATGTCATCAGGGACAGAATGTAATAGAGAAAAGGGCCACGGCGTTTGTTTCAGGGCAAAGAGGCGCCACCATGGCTATTTGTGTAGCAATCTCATTATTTAGATGGCTGAAACTCCAATCCCAAATACAACTCAGAGTGCCTTGTTTCATTTTTCAGTGACCTCTTGGTTGGTTGGTTTTTTTTTTTGCAAAAAAAAAGAAAAGAAAACATGGAAAGAAATGTGATTTCATTGCAAAATGTTCTGCATCCATGTGCATCCAGGGACAGAGACATTATTGTTAACAATTTCCATTTATGCCATTTAACAGACACCCTCATCCAGAGCGACTTACAATTGATACATTTTTACAATCCAAGCAATTGTGGATTAAAGGTTTTCCTCAAGAACCCTTCTGGTCCATACTCCAGTGCCTTAACCACTAGGCAACCACAGTCCACAAAGCAATTGTTCAGCTTTGCAGAAACAATGGATGATGGATGTGTAAAAGATGAACCGTACCTGGCCTTGGTCAAGATGTATGAAGAAATACAAGAAGGTAATGGACCACAGTCGGCCAACTAATGGCAGGGATATTGATTTAGTGGTCTCACTGATTTTAGTAAGAGTAATGTCATAAAATTGATAACTCTCTAATGCCAATGAGTGTGACACTAATGGCAAAGCCAGAAAGTGATGGCAAAGCTGGATATTCTCTTAAAACATCTCTGGTTGCCAATCTGCTATCTTCTTGACAGCATGTCTTGAGATTTACAGAGCTTCAAATCTTAAAGCAAAGCTTGAGACACACTGACATCACACCTGTTGGCATAGCGATGGCACATCTGGTGGCTCACTGATTGCCAGTCATTTGTAAGGTTGGTTATACAATGATGGCATAATTGGAGGCTCTCTTCAGAATCCGTATTCTGAATTTTGCATTTTGATTTTTCCCCAGGCAAGCTATACAAAGTACCATACTCTCTCCTGCAGATGCACTGCAGACTAACCATTTTGTTTTTGTTTTCACTTCCTATACATTATTAAACGAATTACATGAGATGTTCAACGCTTTATTATAAAATAAGCTTTGTGACAATGATTTCGCCCAACCATAGCTTAATGTAAGTGTTTAAGCATGTTTAAGGTAGGCTATGCTGTGATGTACTGGTCCTTCTCAAAAAATTAGCATATTGTGATGAAGTTAATTCTTTTCCGTAATGTAATGATAAAAATTAAACTTTCATATATTTTAGATTCATTGCACACCAACTGAAATATTTCAAGTCTTTATTGTTTTAATACTGATGATTTGGGCATACAGCTCATGAAAACCCAACCAAAATTCCACAAAAATCTCACAAAATTAGCATATTTCATACGCATCCGACCAATAAAAAGAAAAGTGTTTTTAATAAAAAAAAAAAGTCAACCTTCAGATTATTTATGTTCATTATGCACTCAATACTTGGTCGGGAATCCTTTTGCAGAAATGACTGCTTCAATGTAGCGTGGCATGGAGGCAATCAGCTGTGTGGCACTGCTGAGGGTGGTTATGGAGGGCCCAGGATGCTTCGGATAGCGGCCTTTTAAGCTCATCCAGAGTGTTGGGTCTTTGCGTCTCTCAACTTTCTATTCAGAATATCCCACAGATTCTCTATCGGGTTCAGGTCAGGAGAGTTGGCAGGCCAATTGAGCACAGTAATACCATGGTCCAGTAAAACCATTTACCAGTGGTTTTGGCACTGTGAGCAGGGTACCAGGTCGTGCTGAAAAATGAACTCTTCATCTCCATGAAGCTCTTCAGCAGATGGAAGCATGAAGTGCTCCAAAATCTCCTGGATAGCTAGATGCATTGACCCTGCCCTTGATAAAAACAAGTGGACCAACACCCAGCAGCTGACATGGCACCCCCCAGACCATCACTGACTGTGGGTACTTGACACTGGACTTCAGACATTTTGGCATTTCCTTTCCCCCAGTCTTCCTCCAGACTCTGGCACCTGTGATTTCCGAATGACATGCAAAATTTTGCTTTCATCCGAAAAAAGTAATAAGCAACAGTCCAGTGCTGCTTCTCTGTAGCCCAGGTCAGGAGCTTCTGCCGCCGTTTCTGGTTCAAAAGTGGCTTGACCTGGGGAATGTGGCACATGTAGCCATTTTCCTGCACACGCCTGTGCACGGTGGCTCTGTAATCGGCCCTTCTCCACAATCCTCCTCAGGGTCCGGTCACCCTCGTTGTGCAGCGTTTTCTGCCACACTTTTCCTTCCCACAAAACTTCCCACTGAGGTGGCCTTGATACAGCACTCTGGGAAACAGCCCATTCATTCAGAAATTTCTTTCTGTGTCTTACCCTCTTGCTTGAGGGTGTCAATGATGGCTTTCCTGGACAGCAGTCAGGTCGGCAGTCTTACCCATGATTGTTGGTTTTGAGTATGAACCAGGCTGGGAGTTTTTCAAAAGCCTCAGGAATCTTTTGCAGGTGTTTAGAGTTAATTCGTTGATTCAGATGATTAGGTTAACAGCTCGTTTAGAGAACCTTTTCATATATGCTAATTTTGTGAGATTTTGTGAGAATTTTGGGGTTTTCATGAGCTGTATGCCAAAATCATCAGTATCAAAACAATAAAAAGACTTGAAATATTTCAGTTGGTGTGCAATGAATCTTAAATATATGAAAGTTTTTTAATTTTTTATCATTACATTACGGAAAAGAATTAAACTTCATCACAATATGCTAAACTTTTTGGAAGGACCAGTATACTATCGAGTTCATAATACAGAACGACAACCCTCAAATGCAGCTACAAAAATTTTTTTAAAAGTGTAACGGCAGGCACGTCGGCATCATCCATTGCAGTAGAGGCGCCCAAGCGCCTCCACGCCGTTTCGGATCTGCGCGCGCTGCACGCGCGCTCCCAGAGCTCAGCGCGTTCCTTCGCTCCGTGGAACTAATCACGCTCATTGACAGCAGCTGAACCACATGCTTTATAAGCGCTCTCAACTCAGACCTGCGTTGCAGCGGTTTTTTTTCATGCGGAAGCGCTGTGTCGGTTTTGGTCTTTGAATCAAGTGAGAGATTTCCCGGCGAATACGTTTAAGAAACGCTAGTTTTAAAAAAGTTTTAAAAAGTTTAAAAAGAAACCTTCTGTGGAAGGCAGTGTAGGAATTAAATACGAGTGGCGGACCTTGGCGGTTTGCGGTGTGTGGTGCGTGTATGTGTGCATGTGTCTAGTACATCGCGAAGGCGTCCGTCTTTTGCCCCTGGAAGACGTTACCACAAAGTTTTATTTAAGCCTTTGCATATTTCTTACTTGAGCCTTTTGGCAGGCTTCTCCTATCTGCTGGTCATCTCAGTTTCTTGGTAGTAACCCGGATCTTGACCGGGGCTTATTTTCGGGGGGGCTTATATATACATACATACATGTGTATGTGTGTATGTGTAAGAGTGTTTGTGGTGTGTGTGTGTATGTATATATAATGTATATGTATAGTATATATATATTATGTATATATATATATATATATATATATATATAGATATGTATATATATATATATGTATATATATATATATATGTGTATATAGATATATAATATATGTATGTATATATATATATATATATATATGTGTATATATATATATATGTATATATATATATATATATATATATATATATATATGCTGGATATATATATACACACTTAGTTGCAGTGTGCACGTATATTATATTTATTAATATTTGCATTTTTTAACATACACACCCAGTAGTGTGAATCTTAAAGAAGGGACATCCCCCTCTATTGGTCGTTCCTGGCTCTGCGTGTGGGTCTGCTCTACCACACAGTTACAGAAAGCCGCTGCCATTCATGGACCCAGCGGAGCCTGAGCCATATCGGACGGCCCTTGCAGGCCACGCAGCCTTGCTGTCAAGACATGAGGAGCTCCTGGTTAACATGGACCAGTGTCTGACAGAGATAATGGAAGCCCTGGTCACCTTGCCCAGAGGCAGCCAGGTAGTGACCCCCCCCAGCTGAATCACTGTGTTTGGTACCTTCCCCCCACCTCAGGAAGCCCCATTGACTTCTAGGGAGTAACATGTATCCTCCCTGATAGATATGATGGGGGTCCAGACCACTGTAGGGGGTTCCTTTTGCAATTCTCCCTGGTTTTTGAGCAACAGCCCTCCCACTTCCCTACTGAGCGATCTAAGGTCGCCTTTATCATCTTTATCAGGGCGTGCACTAGCTTGGGCCACGCCTCTCTGGGAGAACAATGCTGAGGTGTGTTCTTCGTCCGAGGCATTCATGGAGGCAATGCACAGCACTTTTTACAATCCCTTTGGGGGAAGGCAGGTGGCCCCGCGCTTACTCCGCATCAGGCAAGGAGGGCGTACGGTGGTGGATTACGCCATCGAGTTCAGAACCCTAACAGCTGTAAGTGGCTGGAATGCGGAGGCCTTAATGGCTGCGTTCCAGCACGGTCTTTCGGACCCAATAAAGGACAAACAGACCACCCGCGATCCACCAGAGACTGTAGTGGCTCTCGCGGAAGTGTGTATAAACCTAGACAACCGCATGCGCCAGAGGCATCGCGATCGTTGGGCGAATGCAGGGCCACGCCCTAGGTCACTGGATCCCATCGCGCATCCTGCCGCTTGAGGGGACCATGATCCGCCAGAACCTATGCAATTAGGCAGTTGTCATGTTCCTGATCAGGGTGTCCAAAGATGGGAGTTGGCTTGTTCAGAGTGTGTGAACCGGCAAAGGATCCCTGGCATCGGCAAAGGCAAAGGACCCTTGTCGTCCGGGCAGGGCGGCTCGTAGTGGGCTCCAATCATTTATCAACCCCTGTGGGGGGTGTTCTTCAAGGCCACCCTCAAATGGGGGGAAAAGCAATGAGAAGATCCTACAGGCCTTCTTGGATTCAGGGGCGGCCGGTAATTTTATTGATTGCAATCTGGCCCACTTCTTACATCTGCCTCTCAAAACCTTGGAATGCCCCAAATCTTTGCTAGCTATTGATGGCTGCCCCGTGGCAGGGGGGAGGGGGTTGTTACTCAACGCACTTGCCCCATCTTGCTCCAGATTGGGTAACAGCGAGTGTATGGCCTTTTTCTTGACGACAGCCCCACATTTGCAGCTTGTTCTTGGTTACCCCTGGCTGCAGCACCATAACCTCATGGTGGACTGGGCCACCCAGTCGGTGGCATCCTGGGGCCCATGCTGTCAGGAAACCTGCCTGGATAGATCTGGCCTCATAAACCCGGAGCCCAAGTTGGGTCCCAGTCTTTCTAACGTCCCCACTGCATACTGGGATCTCCAGGAGGTCTTTAGTAAGAGGAAAGCACAAACCCTGCCTCCCCATAGGCCCTTTGATTGTGCTATGAACCTCTTATCTGGAACAATGTCTCGGTGAGGAAGGCTGTTCTCGCTCTCTGGCCCTGAGTACCGCTCAATGGAAGCCTACTTTCAGGAAGCCCTAAGTTTGGGCTTCATCTGCCCCTCTACCTCTCCCGCAGGTGCAAGGTTTTTCTTTGTAGGCAAGAAAGATGGCAGCTTCCGCTCGTGCATTGATTACAGGGGGCTGAATGCCATGTTCGCCAAGTCTTAGAGCTGCTCCTTGAGAATCACCTGTATGTGAAACTCGAAAAATCAGAGTTCGACGTAAACTCAGTCTCCTTTTTGGGTTTCATAGTTTCCAAGGGGCAGCTGAGTATGAACCTGTCCAAGATCAAGGTGGTCATAGACTGACCACGCCCAACCTCACTGAAGCTGGTACAGTGGTTTTTGGTCATTGCACATTATTTTTCAGCGATTTGTCCGAAACTTTATCACAGTAGCAGCTCCACTAATGGATCTCACTAGGAAGATCCCAGGATGGTTCAGGTGGACTCCTGAGGTGGAGGTCGCATTCGAGAAGCTGAAGAAGAGGCTAACTTCAGCCCCAGTTCTCCAGCTTCCTGACCCTAGCGCACCCTTTATACTCAAAGTGGACGCCTCTGAGGGGGTTGGGGCCGTGTTGTCTCAGTGGTCAGGCCCAGGACAGAAGCTCCACCCTTGCGCCTTTTTCACCCACCATCTCACGCCAGCAGAGCGTAATTATTATATCAGCAATCGTGAGCTCCTTGCGATTAAGTTGGTGCTAGAGGAGTGGAGGCACTGGGTGGAGGGGGCAGAACATCTCTTTCAGGTTTGGACAGATCACAAAAATCGAGCCTATATACAGCAAGCTAAGCGTCTGAACCCTGTTCTTCAATCTATTTAATTTCACCCTCTCGTACCGACCGGGGTCTAAGAATGGCAAGCCTGATGCCCTCTCCAGGCAGTGGGAACCACCCGAGTTGGAGCCCTCTGAACCCATAATCCCAGCTCTGCGCATCCTGGCTCAAGTGCACTGGGAGCTGGAGACCCACATCACTGAAGCACTTCGGCAGGAACTAGATCCAGGGACCAGGCCCCCTGGCAAGCTTTATGTACCTTCCGTGGTCCGACCCCAGGTTATGCAGTGGGGGCATTCCTCCCCCTTTTCAGGGCACCCTGGGGTTACAAGAACATGAGCTTCTGCGCAGGTGCTTTTGGTGGCCCAGTATGAACAAGGATGTGAGGGCTTTTGTCACAGTTTTGTAACCTGTGCTTGCAACAAGGAGCCTAGGTTGAGACCGGCCGGACTTCTCCACCCTTTACCCACCCCTTGCACGTCCATGGTCCCACCTGTCCTTAGACTTTATTATGGGTCTACCCCCATCGCGGGGGATGACTGTCGTTTTTAGTCATAGTAGACAGGTTTTCCATGGCATGCAAATCATAGCTCTGCCCAAGTTACCATCTGCCAGGAAGACTGCCAACCTAATTTTGCAGCATGTAGTGTGGGTCCACGGTCTTCCCAAGGACTTAGTTTCTGACAGGGGACACCAATTTGCCAGTCGGTTCAGGAAAGGCCTTCTGTCGGTTACCACACTGTTACAAAAAGTAAACAAGGTCCTATTTTTGCCTTAATTTTCTGTGTAAAGTCTTCAAAAATAATACACTAATCATTCAAAGTTATAATTGCTCATTTCTTATGTATACACTATGAAAGTGCAACCAAAATACTGAACACTTCTGTCGTTTAGCAGATGCCCTTATCCACAATTAATACATTCTTACAATCCAAGCAATTGTGGGTTAAGGGTCTTGCTCAAAAGACCCAATAGTGACAGCTGGGCAAAGGTGGGATTTGAACCCTGGACCTTCTGGTGCAGTACCTTAACCACTAGGCCACCAGAGTCTCAAACAAACACTAAACTCACCAGTTCATTAGACTTATTTGAAGATAAAGTCCATCCTCTGCTCCTTTGCCAGAAAACTGTCTATTAAATTGTAGGTAGACTTGGCTGACATTGCTGAATTCACAATTTGATGTTACCTACTTAAATTAGCATGCACATAGACAGTGATTTATTTTTGAATGATGAATACATAGCACTTTCTATACAATGACCAGAAGGGTCCAGATCGCTGTGGCCCAGCCCTCGTAGAGAAAATCATATATCTGATTGGTCAGTTTTCTTGTCTCATACAACTGAACCCTTCAAAATATAATCCAAAGGGGCACAAAGGCACGTAGACAGAAGTCATTCTAATGAGCTGTTTTGATTGGTTAGTACCACTTTTAAGTCAGATATGTGTACTATAGCAAAGAAGAAAATGCAGAGTAGCGTTTTGGTTTTCATGATAATTTATATTTCATGATATTTATTCATGAAATAAAAATGGACATAATATTGTACGTATGCCTGTTTGTTACCCCTTCTCTGAAGGGTTAGAGGGGCCTGACTGCATGGCACTGATATATACAGTATATAGCAAACTCCTCGGTTTACGATAAATTCAACTTATGATGGATTCGTCAGAACATCTCCCCATCATATATTGGGGAAAACACCTGTATTGGAAAAACGCTTTAAAGACTAACTGATGACCAAGCTTGTGACTCACTGGCAGAGATCTTCTTAAGGGAAATTATGTAAGCCCACTGATGGCAAAGCTAGTGGCTTAGTGACAAAAAAGCTGACTATTGCCTACTGCATCACTGGATATTGGCTCGGGATTTTATGGGCAGCGGCTCAACAGATTTTATAATAAACCTGGAAAATTCCCTAAACAATCTCTATGCTGAAATGGGTCTAAGCTCACACACAAAATGTAAGGTACAAGTTAAAAAAAAAAAAAAAAAAAAAAAAGCCCAACTATAGTACCAAGCCTTCACGTTCACATGCAGATGCCACTGGCTCTTATTCAACACAATATGTCAGCACTGCAAGAAAGTTTTAGACAGGAAGAGGAAAGGAAAGTGCAGATGCATCTGAAGCTGAGATTATTTTACACTGTGTGTGTGTGTGTGTGTGTGTGTGTGTGCGCGCGCGCGCTTGCCCTGCACTGTCGGGGTCTCGTCTTCAGAGATGAAAATGGAATGAACAGAGCAGGTAGGTGACACACAGGAAATGAGGTTAAAGCTAAATGTGATTTTAGTGGGTCAGCCTGAAGATGAGACCACTCATACAGACAGACACACACAGTCCACGTGTGTGATGTTAGTGAGTTAGGGCTGGGTGTGTTTGTATTCATCAGAAAGTAAGGTAGAGAATAATTGTGTGTGATGTTCTTATTACATTGTGGTTACCAAATGTCCCCACAAGTATAGAAAGATATGACATTTCTTTCACCTTATGGCGACATTTTGCTGGGCTTTCTGGGGAAAACTGCTTTTTACAGAAACTGCAACTTTATTTTGAAAAACCAAAAGACTTAAAAGATCCCCATTTAGGTTACTGTTTGTTCAGCATCTCAGCATCAGTGGCCATTCAATGACAGACATGAGGTTGAATCAACACTCAAGGTCAGATCTAAACCACTCATATAGCATAATCAATTAACCTAATGCATGTCTTTGGACTGTGGAAGTAAACCGGAGCACCCGGAGAAAACCCACACAGACACGGGGAGGACATGTAGACTCCACACACAAATTACTCCGGTCTCTCCATCTGGAATCGAACCCAGGACCTTCTGAGTGTGAGGCAACACCACTACCCACCGAGCTGCCCCCATTGGGTTACTGAGGTAAGGTTAGGGTAAGGTGTGCCACTCATTAGCTACAGTAATCATTATGTCAATAGGAAGTTCCCACAAATATGGTGAGACAAATGTACATGTGTGTGTGTGAGAGAGAGAGAGAATGTTAGAAGTAGCTAATTAAAGTAAGTAGTGTGTGTGTGTGTGTGTGTGTGTGTGTGTGTGTGTGTGTGTGTGTGTGTGTGTGTGTGTGTGTGTGTGTGTGAGACAGAGAAAACGTATTAGTGAGTGATTGTGTGTACCCACGCATGTACCAGTAAGTTAATGAGCCCACATAAATTACCTTTACTCTAAACCTCTTTATTATTATTATTATTATTATTATTATTATTATTATTATTATTATTATTATTCATACGGGGACTAACAAATATAGAGGCCACACTTTTTACACTGAGTCAGGTACAAGGGTCATGCTTTCTGAATTGGAGCTGAGATGTACAGGGGTCAAACATCTTCATACCGGCATGCTTTCTACACTTCGTCATGTTTAGTACATGTTCCCTGTGATAGCGCTCTCTCAAGGGGGGTGGTTCCTGTCTTGTGCCCTGTCCTACTGGTTAGCGATCACTTGATCAGTTAAAATGAAATAATAAAAATAATACTAATAATAATAATAATATATTTCCTTTTAACTTTAAAGGTTGAACAAAACCAACTTGCAGGAATATGGGAAAGCCAGTACAGAAACAAGAAACAAGCCCCAAGAACCTGAAACTACCAATAGAAAAATAAGCCAATATTGCTTAGCCCTTTGTCCAATAAAGCCAAGAACACACAAAAATAATAATACAAAAAATAATTGAAACATTTAAGAGAAAAGTCAGAGATGGTGAAATGTTATTTTTTTCAAGAATGCACGAAGCCGAGGGGAGGTGAACATTATGAAGGTGAACACAGACACGGGGTTGCATCAAGACTCAAGGTCAGATCTAAACTAGTCATGTATATAGAGCAATCAATTAACCTAATGCATGTCTTCTGACTGTTGGAGGAAACCAGAACACCCGGAGTAAACCCACACAGACACGGGGAGGACGTGGAGACTCCACACAGAAAGGACCCAGGTCACTCCATCTGGGATCAAACCCAGGACCTTCTGAGTGAGAGGCGACACTACTACTATTTTCAAATATAAGCTCTTCTCATTCTCTCTGGTGTTTTATTTGGTTTCTTGTTAAAAAACCACACACACTAGCATCTCATTTGCTAATTAGGCTGAGCCTATCATAGCACATGAGGTAAGTAAACACCAGTTGCATGCAGTGGGCCGGAACAAGCTGTGAGACAATCGCTGTCTAACTAGAGCATCCCAATAATCCGTCTTGAGGATGGATCTCTGAAAGAATGCTGCCTACTTAAACAGCTGCCTACTTAGTCAGTGCCTACAGGCAGCTCATTAGGTTTTGAGACAGACCCCAAATCTTCTACTTTTCTCTGGGTATTGCTACTGATACAGTCTTAGATCATGTGTCCCAGGCAATTAGGGGCTAAGACAGAGTTAAACCCTTAACCATCTGGGTAAAGACATTTCCACACTGAATACGATTTTTATGCATGAAAAAAATGGATGCGATTTTGAATGTAGTGAGACCTTCACACAGCATGCATTTTATGTCTAAACACTGGAAACTCTCTGTCCGTGTTTGCTTTCTTTAATTTCCCTTTTCTTATGGTGTCACGGAGACTTCGCTGTGTCTTTTTAAACTTAAAAAAAAGGAACAAAGACAAGAGTGAAGATTAGTGCAGAAAGCTCTAGTTTGTGTTATATTGTGGGCAAGAACAGATTAGAATGCACTAAGACAAATATAAAAACAGTTCCATCCAGTCACTGTGAGGTTTATCACCATCATTCTCCAGCATTTCAGTTATATTCCACCAGATCTTTTCTTTAATATCCATGGTTTTATAGTCAGTGTGTTGCTTGTTCTATAAGCGCTTGTGCTCTGCTACTAGCAGGATGAGCTGTTCTGCCTGGCAACCGAGCTCTGATTGGTCAGCCTGATTTTAACGCATCCAATCAATGCAGAAATTAGAACAGGCTCAGACTCGGTGTAAAAGACTGCATTGCTATACCTGTATGCTTTTTCAAAACAAATCGGACTTTGAAAAGTCCTTAATAGTCCAGCACTTAAAACTCTGAGTCCTGTGAGTGCATCTCGCTGACCCAGACATCTATTTCTTGACCCCCCCACCTACCAACTTTCCCCAAATGCAGCTTAAGATCAGCGCAGCCATCACATCCGTACTGCGATTAGAGAAGCAAGGTTCACAGCATTAATCCGAACATCCTGAACATTTGACTGCTTCAAGCTGTCCAAGGGGTATCCCATAAAGTTATAAAAATCACATTTGGCTTGTGAACATTTGCGTTTCTGAAGGCACGGTTTGAAATATTGCAGCGGATCTTGGCACCATGCTGGAAAGCGTTGAACCCGTTCCAGCAACCGTACTGCAATTAATCATGTCACACACTAGACGGGGAGTCTCTGAGGAACCCGAGAGATCTCCTTCAGGACCTTCCGTCTCTCGCTCAGGTTCTGTTTCCTTTGTTCCTCGCCGTCTCTCTGTGCTAACTCTCAGAGCTGACTGAGCTCATATTATCCGCTCCATCTCATTATCCTCTCTTATTATCCCGCCTTCGGTTCTCACACTGCTTTACCGGGTAATTGCTAAGCTGATGTGTGTTTAGCCTCATTGCGATTTATGGCCCGTGCGAGGCGTATACCGCCGCGTCCTTGACGATACGGTATGAATTCCTTATTGCTGGAGCGGCTTCGCTAAAACATGCTCATTAACATTCTGCTGAAACAGCTCGAGCCTCTGTACGCGTTAACAGGGAAATCTCAGGCGGTGAAGAGAAGGGAGAAAGGAAAAAAAGTGTCTGAAATCCTTAAACTTTTGGTATCTAGAAAAGCAGCTGCTGCCTGAATCGCCTCCACACTGAATGCAACTTGTCTACTAAAGGAAAAATCAGCAAATCCCCAAATCCACACTTCTGAAAGTGAATCAACACGAAGGAAACGCAGTTCTTACTTGTTCAGGACTGTTTTTCGGATTACTACTGCAGAACAAAAGGTGCAAGACTGTGCAGTTTTAAGGTCTATCCACGACAGCTTTGGACATCAAAAGCACAATTACATTTGTTCCTGATTCATTTGGCTTCTACTTGTGACCATTAGGGGACTTGGTGGCCTCATCAGCTCATGCCACAGCATCTAAATTGGGTTAAAGTCTGGACTCCAAACACATTTTATTCATGTGAAACAATTCAGTTGTTAATTTCCTTGTGAGGTTTTCCTCATTGTTTGGTTGCGACCTCCACATTGAGATCCACTTCTCATTATAATAATAAAATCCATTGTTCCCTCAATGGTTGGGAGCAGCCCAGATTCTAATGCAGCAAAGCAATCCCAAACCAAACTGCTCCTCACCCATGCTTCACAGTTGGTGCATGTTTAGGCCTCCAAAAATAGCTGGCCATAGGAGGTTATCCACAGGACCTTGTCCCAAACGTGTTGTGGAATACAGTGGTACCTCGGTTCTCTTCGTTAATTAATTAAAAGGCTTGTCAAGAATCAAAAATGATGAGTACTGTGCAAGTTTTTCCCATAAAGAATAATGTAAATTGAATGAATCTGTTCCAGACCCCCAGAAAATCCACACTGTATGAGCATTATATGCATTAATGAAGGTGTATTGTACAGGTGCTCCCTGATTTATGATGGGGATATGTTCAATCCATCATAAGTTACATGAATCATGAACTTAGGGGTTTAATATAGTCTATACTGCATCATAATGGAGCCAATTACACATTAACACTTACATTAATCTACGGTTGGCCAAAATCATTAACACAAAGCTTATTCTGTAATAAATTGTTGAAAAATCTCATGTAATTTTGTGAGTAATGGATTGAAAGTGAAAAGTCAAAACAAAACACCTACTCTATTGGTGGACTCAGGGCGCTAACATAGCTGGTTTTGGCTGGAATGAATCGTGTGGCTCGACTCGAGTTTACGCAAGTGTGCTGAGTACCAAGCAAACGACAAGAACCAAGACAAATTTGTCTAGTCAAAATGGTCGAGCAGGAGGCGGCAAACTTTAAGGGGGTGGTGCAATGGTTAGAACTGATGACTCACAGCTCCGAAATCCTGGTTTGATCCTGACCACAGACTCCACCTATCTGGAATTTGCATGTCCTTGCCATGTCTGTGTGGGTTTACTCTGGGTGCTCTGGTTTCCTTCCACATTCCAAAGACTTGCATTAGGTTAACTGTTCACTCTAAATTGGCTCATGACTAGTGTGCTGATATAGCCTTGTGTCTATCATGGGTAAAGCCATTGATGCTGACGTGACATTAACTAAAACTAATAAACTTTAAATATGCAGCATTTTGTTCAGAGCAGTGCTTCCTCTCTGGTATCCTTCCACTGACACCATTTCTTCGTAAACAAAGACTTTACCAAGTTCTGCAGATTTCCGAAGCTCTTCTGCCATTATCCTTAGATCACCTTATTACCAAAACCATAATACACATAATTCAGCTCCTAGCTGACTGATACAATTATGATCAGTTGGGAAATGCAGTCTAAAACCGCAGACACTACAGAGTATTATCTGATATAAAGGCAACACTTCATTTTTAATCCATTGTTTTACACCACAAAAGAACCAAATCTTTAGAGTTATGATTTAAAAAGCAACTCTGCTGTTTATAGGCCACTAGAATACATCGAGCAGAGCTTACTGGGTGACACGTTTGATATACAACAAGGCAGTGGCGAGTGGTCAGGCCCTTCAAACTCTTCAAAGAATGGGTAACAGACAGGTGTAAATATTATACCAATATTTATTTCATGAATAAAGTCAAATCAAAAACATCAACCAATTCAAAATGCGTCTGTCTGAGTGTTTGCGTGCCCCTTCTGATGATATTTTGAAGGGTTTTGTAAAGTGAGTCTATAACAAAAAGACGAGAAATCTGACCAATCAGATTTATGATTTTTCCTATGGGGGCTGGCCCATAACAATAACAATAGGCATTAACAATATGCGTGAGTTCCTTGGATGGATGGGGTATCAGAAGGGGTACCCACTGTACGTCACTGCAGGGGAAAATGGTCAGAGGAGAGCCATGTAGGATGATGTGGCTCACCAGCTCACATCACCCTGACACTGGGTACCTCTGTTTAATACTGTATGTAATAAACCGGAAAAATCTTAAAGAATGGGGAATATATTGACGTTTTAATAAACTGTACTGTGCAAATTTGGGCCCATCTAGTAGTCTAGAAAAAAATCCTGCATAAACAACCATTATAAACAGCAGTGTTCAGTGTATAAATAAAAAACAGGATTAACATCATGCTCGGTTGGAAGGGAAACAGAGCCTTGAGTAACAGTTATTTTAAAGTAACAATACTTTTACTTGAGTTCAGATTTGGCAACTCTACCCACCTCTGTTAGCTTTCGATTAAGACAATTATTTTCTGTTCTGCAGTGTAATATTATGGTTTAAGACACACTGAGCCTATCCTTTTCGCTGTAAGCAAACTATTATTTAAACACTTCTCTCTTTGTGTGATATGTGAATAGTAGATATCTAGGTGTGTGTGTGTTTGCAGGTGGTTCTCGGTGTTTATCATTCTGCCTCTGTACAGCTTCTCTCCTGCTGTTTGTGAATACAGAAGTATGCAGAATGTTAGAAAGTCTTCATGAAGCATGAATTTTCTCCAAAGCTGTTTTTGTAATGGAGGCACCACTAACCTCCTGTGTAAAACAGGCCGAGCCCCCGTAATAAGGAGCGCGAAGACTCGGGTCTCCAGGATGAGGCTGCACTCCTAGAAAAGTATAACAAAACAGGGAACATGTACTAGCCTTCAGACACTGGGAACCACATATTCAGGCTCACACACTGGACAGTAAACCACTAGACTTAACAGTGCCATGAATCTACACACATCTGTAAGCTGACATCATCAGGGAGATTCAATCCAAAGGGGTTCAGTGGTAGAAGACTGGCTCACACTACTGAACCACTGTGGCTCGTATACCATCTCCGGTGAGGTGAGTGTTCAGTTGCATTTCACAGCTGTACCCTGAAAGTCCAGACATTAGGGTTGTGTTTTGTGTGTATTCTGGATGTTGGGCTTCCAGATGTTTTCCACCTTATCTGGCTGGGACTCCAGGTTGTAGTGCTCATCAGAGTGAGAGCTGGGTCTGTGCGATGCCAGATTATTACAGTTTTATTTTATCACATTAGACACAGTGATTCTGTGTACTAGGGCTGCAACAAATGACTATATTCAGTAATCTATCGATTACTGAAATAAATTAATTATTATCCAGATTAGACTCTTAGCAATAGGACCACCCTTAACTCAGACCAGGTGTGTTTGCTTCTGGAGCTGTTTGTCTTCAATCACCCTATTTCACATATAGAGAGCAGTACTATAGGCAGAGAAACATGGGTGCGCCATGGGCTCCCCAGTTTCACCTATCGTGGCCAAACCTGTATATGGAAGAAGTCAAAAAGAAGGCACTAATATCCTATTCAGGAACACCACCCAGCCATTGGTTCAGATATGTGGATGACACCTGGGTTAAAATTAAATCTCAGGAAGTGCCACATTTCACCGACCACATCAACTCAGTGTACAAACACATTAAGTTCACCAGGGAGGATGTGAAGAACGGCAGATTAGCCTTCTTGGATTGTGAGGTTGTGATTGGAGATGGGGGACAATTGAAAGTCGATGTTTACCGTAAGCCAACACATACGGATCAGTACTTAAGGTTGGACTCTCATCATCCACTGGAGCACAAACTAGGAGTCATCAGGACACTGTACCACCGAGCACACAGCGTCCCCACTGACACAGCGGCCAAGGATGTGTCCCAATACTTTTGGCTGTGTGCGTGGTGTGTCCCAATACTTATGATCACGTGCAGGTTTGTTTGTGTGTGTGTGTGTGTGTGTGTGTGTGTGTGTATGAGTACGTAATGTAATTGATACAGTGTGTGACGTGTGTTCATTGCACTTTTATTAGCTCTCCAGTAAGCAGTAATGTGAAAACATTCGTAGTTAGTGAGAAACATCTGATGACATTACAGATTAATCGACTATTTAATTAGTTGCCAACTAAATAGGTAGCTGATTTCAATCGAATAAGTCGATTAGTCGTTGCACCCCTACATGTGTATGCAGCTGAAAGCAGATAGAAATGGAGCTTAATAAGATGCAGGAGCTGTAGTCATAAATATCTTAACAGTACATTAAAATTACTTAATGTTCTTCTTAAAATGTAAACAGAGAGCGATATCAGCAAAATCGCCATACATGGTTAGTTAGTCGGTTTACTATTTAACCAGGCTAATCGGGCTGCTAGCTCTAGCTTGTTAGCTATGTAGCTCTCAAACTGTTTCAGCTCAATGATCTTTTGGCAGGGGTGGGGAGTGGGGAAGGGGGGTGTTAGGAACACGCAATTTCTGTCCTAATTAGGTGCACCTGTGAGGAATTTGTCCAATTTACATAACCTGTTGTCACTCCTCCGTTTCAGTGAGCAGAACAAGGCTGAGTGCTAAAAAGTGATTCTTGAGATACAGTGCTTAGGCTGTAAAGCTTATTCTGGGTTCCTCTTGTTAATGAAACCAACAATTTGGTGCAATTAAAAGGAAGATTAAAATATTTATAGAGACCTCTGTTAAACTTCAAACCTTACTCACATGTTATAGAACTTATAGAGCATATACAGTCATGGACCAAAAAAAAAGAACTCCCCAAGAAGGATTTGTTGGAATCGACTGAAATGTTTTATGTATGAAGGTTATGATGATATTTGTATGTGATTACAATATTAGAGTGAAAGGGCAAGTTTATTGGGGAAAACTGTACAATTGAAAGGAGGCTCTAGTTACCCTGTTAGGCCGCCTCTAGCCTGGATACCAGATGACATAAGGTTTGGTATTGGAGGCAAACAGGTTCCGTATGGTATCCTGTATTACATTTGCTTACAGATGTTGCATCTGGGCCTGTAGATCCTCATCCATCACACCAGCAGTTGGGCCAGTGTGTTGCGCCACTGCAAAAGCAGAATTGAAGCGAGACCTCCGTACTCGAACCCGACCGTCATTAGATCCCAAGCAGACCCTGGATTTGTTGCTAAAGAAGATAAAAGTTATGGTCCATAGCAGTCCAGGTTTCTTGTTCATAACATCACTGCAAGCTAAGGTTATGGTGGATCTCTGTCAATGGCAGGACACATAATGGGCACTGGGGCAACAAATTTCCTTCTGCTAAGCATCTGGAAATGGTCCGGGCAGAGACAGGGGTGTGTAGTGATGGTGCCACCTGTGTCTGGATGGTGGACAATGAACTGTAGGATCTGCTCGTGCTTGTCAGCGGATCAAATGACCCTCTCCTGGAGGTTTGTCTGGGTCGTCCGGAGCCTCTTTGTCATGTGTGCAAATTGATTTGCAAATTGTGTGTGTGTGTGTGAGAGAGAGAGAGCGAGAGACATTTCCATAATGAAATGTTTGAGGAACGCAGCTCATAATTACTCTGAAAGTGTATATATTATGTAAGCTGTCAGTCATGTTGTCATGCTTTCAATAGAAGCCATTCAAGTCTGTTGCCAATTTGGATGTGTGCTAAAACAACAGCAAAGAGAAGTGACAGAGAATAATAATAATAGCAGACAGTCATTTATTGTGGATAGAATGCAGTGCTTATCAGAATTAAACCCAGAAAAAACTGTTATTCTTTCTCTAATGGTTGGCTTTGCCTTCTATCTATTTAAAAACAGCACTCAGTTACACAGATAACTAGTATACACAGATAACAGCAAACAGTGGCCAAAAGTCTGATGCCACTAATGAAAATGCTTCTATTTTGCAGTGTTTTTCATTAGAAATCATCATAATCAACATAAGAATAAACAACCATTTGCAAACCCCACACCATGACAGATTGTGGCTTTTAGACTTGTTCCTGATAACAGTCTGGATATTTTTTTTCGTCTTTGGTCCGGAGTACACGGCGTCCATTTCTTCCCACAAAGATCAGGAATACTGATTTATCTGACCACAATACATGTTTCCACTGTATTATGGTCCATCTCAGATGCCTCCCAGCCCTGAGAAGTCAATATCGCTTCTCAACATGGTTAACACAAGGCTTCTGTTTTGCACAGAAACCTTTTAAGTGGGATTTGTTAATGTAACTCCATATCGTGCTTGACAAAGGTTTACCAAAATAATCCCTTGCCCTTGGGGTTCAATCAGCTATTTTTTGCAATGTGTTGCAGGCCTGAAATGCAGGAATGGATGTTTATTAACAAATGAAATATGAAATATGTTGGGTTCATACCGTCTGCAATAAATCCAATAACACTGCAGTGTTTTTTTTTTTTTATTTGCATTTGCCATACCATCCCAACTCTTTCTGATTTGGGCTTGTAGATGGTAATATAATAGTAGCCTAATATTATTTTTAAGGATTTCAGACGATTTTTTTTTTTTCCTCTTAATGCTGGAATATCTTAATGAAGTGCTGACATTGAGAACATACTGTAGCTTTTCTCAGCAGCATGCTAATTAGCGAATTTTTAGCAGAGCCACTACAGCAATTCATACCATATCTTCAAGGATGTCAGAGCACATGCAGCAGATTTACACAGGCCAGAATCTGTACTGAATGCACTCATTATTTGTGTTTGTTATCCTTCGTTCATTCATTCAGTCGTTTTCATAAATGCTTAACCCAATTCTGGGTCACAGCAAGCCAGGGTGTAACTGGGCAGCACAGGGCACAAGGTGGGAACCAACACATTTCATTGCACACATACACACACATTTTAATGTAGGAGGAAACCAGAGTACGCCGAGAAAACTAAAGCAAACAAGAGGAAAGCATGCAAACTCCAAAAAGGCAGAGTCCATGCTGGGAATTGAACCGTGGGCCTCTGGAGCTGTCAGGTGACAGCACTGACTACTGTGCCACCGTGCTTCCCTGCTTGTTATTAGCACACTGTACCAATACTGGGTAGCTCCTCCCTGTGCTCTCAAAACAGCCTCAGTTCTTCTTGGAATTGATTCTACAAGATGTAGGAAACATCTCTTTGAGACTCTGCTCCATGTTGACACGATTGCGTCACACAATTCCTGCAGATTTCTCTGGCGTTCATTCATTCTGCTAATCTCACTTTCTACCACATCTCACAAGGTGTTCTTTTGGATTTGGATCTGGTGACTGGGAAGAGCACAGAAGAAGGCTGAACTCATTGGCATGTTCATGAAATCAGTTCGAGATGACACTTGCTTTGGGACATGATGCATTATCATGACAGAAGCAACTATTAGAAAATGGGTAAATTGTGGGAATGATGGTATGAACACGGTCAGAAACAATACTCAAATACACTGTGGCATACAAGCAAATTGCGTGGCATTTATGAGCCTAGCATGTGCCAAGAAAACATTTCCCACACCATTACACCATCACCTGAGCAGGCACTAACCCATCTTCAGGTCCATCATCACATGGAGAAACAGCAGGTGCTATGGTCACAACAGGGGTCTGCTAAATCGGCTATCAACATTACTCCATGAGAAACATCAAAGGTTCTTGTGGAGAATCGTGGGAGCATAGACACCTGAATAAATGTGTACACAGTGAGGATATTTTGAATGATCCCAGCAAATGGACAACAACAGTAACCCAAGGACTTTGAGTCATTTTGATTGAGAGGGGACCATATCAAGTCAAAGAAATTGATTTTCCCTGGGCCAGTGCACATAGAACATTCTCTTTGTGTTATTGTAGTCAGTCGGGTGTTAACAAATGGACAGAGACTGAAAAGGCCCTGGCTCGTTTATTGAGTGAGCAAGGATGTTATATTTTGCTTCTGCTGTAAGCTTTATTGTGGTGCTGAGAGACAGTCGGTTTTTGCACTAGACGCTGTTAAAGACTGGAAAAAATATGTCAAGCATCATTAGCACCCCTGAAATGTTCACACATGGAAGGAATTTCATAAAAGGAAAGTGCTGGACATCAAATTGGCCTCGCATAACAACCGACTCACGAAATCAGTGGAACTGGCTGCCGAGTCTGTGCATTGCCAGAATGTTTGTAGCGGTTGATTAGGCTTATCAGAGCAATGGCTATGCAAAACCTGGCATTCTGTGATAGCACAGATAGACTGTTTGACGATAACAATAGCAATTTTCTCAAACTAATGGAGATGATTGGCCTTTTTGACAGCTGGACACATTAGGAAAGTAACTTCAAAATACACACCCGTTCACTAGTTATGCTGCTACAAAGTCAAGTCAGATTTATTTCTATAGCTCTTGTGGAGCATTATCTCAAAGTAGCTTTATAAATTTAGATTCCTTCAATTATCTAGGGCCAATCCCAATTTGAGCAAGCCTAGGGTGACAGGGGCAAGGAAAGAAACCTTGGGAGGACCATGACTCAAAAAGCAACTTTTTTTTGTTTTTGCCTGGGTGGCTTAGATGACAAATGTAAGAATGACAGTAATTGATGTGGTCAAATAAGTTTATAGTAATAGTTCAAAAAACAGAAACTAAGCAAATATTAACATATAAATAAAATAACATAAAAAATAAGCATGTCGGCATTATTCAGTCCGATACACAGTCATTTTAGGATCTTGAGTCCGTGGTGGAAAGTCCTTGGCAGCACGTCGCCCCCAGCCAACCGAAGGAGGGAGGGAATTACTGCCCTCTGGTGTGACCCAGACATGGTGGTGCTGGAGCTGAAGTGGAACACAAGCTCAGAGAGAAAAGAGAAAGTGTAGTAAGTTATTGATTAAGAGTACAAAGTCTATTAACAACCACTGATGCCATGTGAAGCACGAGACTCTGGTAGAATTAGCTACCTTTTGAAACCTCTACACCTGTTGCTCATCTTCAAGTGCTTTCTCCTCCCCTGTTTATATTCTCTTTTTCGGCTGTTTTATCGCTACATCACTTGATCGCTACTTTGTTTTTGAGCACTTTCGCATCGTGTACCTGGTTTTGATTCCGTTCCATCTCCGACTTCGTCCCTCTTCTCTCCCTATTGGCACTGTTATACTTCACCACTTCCATTTTCCGACCTCCATTCCAATAAGCCAGTGTCACAGTAACATAGCCAAGAGGGATCACATGAGACATCAACAACCCGACTCCCCAGCAACCAACATACCTGAGTGATCGCACTTGGGAGGCAAGAAGACCGCACTCAACATCCTAGATCACCACAAAACACTTTGACTATGAACGCCCAGCTCTGCTCTTAGTTTAAGGCAACTATGCACAAGTCAAGATCAAGAGGGGTGAAGCCTAGTCCAGCCGGACAGCCCACCAGACACTCCCGGCTAAAGGCCAAGGCATGTCTAGGAAGGCAGACCAGACATGACCTCAGACTCAATACTACTCCATAATTTTAGATTGTACTCCCGATGTGAGAAGAACAGAACAGATGGCCATGATTGTACATTTCGTCACTAAACAGGGAAGAAGTGTAGAGATCGGAGATCGTTTCTTGGAATTCACAGAGATAACTCATGGTACAGGTGCAGGCATGGCTTAGGGAGCTGGATATTGACATGAGAGGTCAATGTCAATGGATTAAATATGAGAGGTAAACATAGTGGTCAGCAATAACTGGAGGTCAATGGTGCAACCTTGTATTTTCTGCAGGCAGTATTCAACAATCCAGGAGGTTAATTACTTTTTGTACTTCCATCTCTCTATGATGTCTTAAAACTTCACACAAAAGTTAGATGGATGTGCTCAAACAGTTAAGGGACGTACTGTATATGTTTAACTGGTGCTTGTTGAGCTAAAACTAGATTTGATGCCATACCTGTTTCTACTGTGTGATGGTCCATCCTTATGCCTCTGAGCCCAGAGAAGTCGATGCTGCTTCTGGACATGGTTACATGAACCTTCTTTTTTGCACAGTAACATTTTAAGTGGCATTTGTGAATGTTACTCTGTATTGTAGTGCTTGATAAAGGTTTGATAAAGTAATCATTTGCCTATGTGGTTCTATCAGCTATTGATGAATGATGGTTCTTGATGCAGTGCCGTCTGAGGGATCAGTGATCACGCCTCTTTAGTTCAGGCTTGTGTCCTTGCCATTTGAAATCCCTAAAGGTTCCTTGAATTGTTTAACGATATTCCTTCCAGTCTTTCTTTGAGGAACATTGTTTTTAAACATTTCAATCATGTTCTTACAAGTTTGTTGATGAACTGGAGATCCTCTGGCTATCTTTATTCCTCAAAGACTCTTTTGCCTTTTCCGGATACTGCTTTTATACCAAATCATGACTATATAATCACCTGTTGACATTATCTGTTTGAAATCATTATTTATTTATTTTTACCTCATTGCTAGCCCTACATTGCCTCCTTCCCACCTCTTTTTGGAAACCGGAAATGCATGAACGGATGATTGGTTTATACTTTCTGCAATTAAATAAAAGTCAAAGGAAATGTAAGGAACACTGCAAGTTTTTTTTCATTTGCATTTTACATACTGTTCCAACTTTTCCTGATTTGGGGCTGTTTGACAATGGGTTGGAATCTCGCATTCCGAGTGATTCTCACCTTCCCTGATTCAGTCGCTTCAGGAGAACATGGTTGAAACTTATAAAAAACTACATCCGAAGTGCAATGATACAGTGGTATGAAAAAGTTTGGGCACCCCTGATAATTTTCATGATTTTAGTTTATAAATCATTGGTTGTTCAGATCAGCAACTTGAGTTAAATATATCATATAGCAGATGAACACAGTGATGTTTGAGAAGTGAAATGAAGTTTTTACATTTTTTCAGAAAGTGTGCAGTAATTATTCAAACAAAATTAGGCAGGTGCATAAATTTGGGCACCCCAACAGAAAAATGACATCAATATTTAGTAGATCCTCCTTTTGTAGAAATAACAGCCGCTAAACGCTTCCTACAGCTTCCAGTCTGGATTCTGGTTGAAGGTGCTTTGGACCATTCTTCTTTAGAAACATCTCCAGTTCAGTCAGGGTTTGATGGTTTCCGAGCATGGGAACAGGCCACATTTTCAGTTAATATTATTTCATGTCGGGGACTGGAGATGGCCATTCCAGAATGTTGTACTGGTTCCTCTGCATGAATGCCTTAGTAGATTTTGAGCAGGGTTTTGGGTCGTTGGCCTCGGTGCAACTTTGTCACTGATTCTTGAACATTGTTCTCAAGAATCTGGAGATATTAACTGGAATATGCGATCCTCAACTTTAACAAGATTCCTAGTACCTGCACTGGCCACACAGTCCCGCAGCCTGATGGAACCGCTACCAAATTTTACTGTGGGTAGCAAATGTTTGTCTTGGGATGTGTGCCGCTCCTTGTTATGTCCAAATAACTCAATTTTAGTTTCATCAGTACACAGCACTTTATTCCAAAATGAAGCTGGATTGTCCAAATGTGCTGTAGCACACCTCAAGTGACTGTGGCGTGTCTGCAGAAAAGGCTTCTTCTGCATTACTCTCCCATACAGCCTCTCCTTGTGCAAAGTGTGCTGTATAGTTGAACGATGATTAGTGACACCATCTGCAGCAAGATGAGGTTGTAGGTCTTTGAAGGTGGTCTGTGGCTTGACTATGACTGTTCTCACCATCCTTCGCCTCTGCCTATCTGAGATTCTTCTTGGTCTGCCACTTCGGGAGTTCCTTAACTAGAACTGTGTCTGTGGTCTTCCATTGCGTCACTATGTTCCTCACAGTGGAAACTGACAGCTGAAATCTCTGAGAGAGCTTTTCCCTTTCCCTGAACCATGATGTTGAACAACCTTTGTTTTCAGGCCATTGAGAGTTGTTTTGAGGCTCCCATGTTGCCACTCTTCAGAGAAGATACAAAGAGGAGAAAAACTTCCAATTGGCCACCTTAACACTTTCTCATAGTTGGATTCACTTGTGTATGTAGATCAAGGGTCAATGAGCTTACAAAACAAATTTTGTGTTCTCATAATTAGTGCTAAAGGTATTCAAATGACAAGGGTGCCCAAATTTATGCACCTGCCTAATTTAGTTTGAATAATTACTGCACACTTTCTGTAAAACTTATAAACTTAATTTCACTTCTCAAATATCACGGTGTTCATCTGCTATATGATATATTTACCTGAAATTGCTGAGCTGGACAACCAATGATTTATAAAAAGAAAATCATTGAAAATTAGCAGGGGGTGCCCCAAACTTTTTTCATACGGGACTGTACAGACGAGCTTAATGGACTGCAACGATCCCCAAAAGAATATGAAAAACGACACAGAGAATCCAAACAGAGGATGCAGTTAAGACCTCTGCTGCGAGGAAGGTCTGCTGTGTAGACCTCGGAAAGGTAAGTTAAGCTGTATTTGGTCTCTAGTCATTTAAATCGCTGAATCAACTTGGCTGGATCAACTTGGCATCCTGATGAAGCTGCAAGATGCTGCTATTTCTGAAGTGTAAGTCGAGGTCACGCTAAATACTTGCCATTGTAACCTATAGAAGCAGCGTTTATTAATACTGTATTTTCCTATTCTAATAGAGACTGAGCAATATTTACTGTATATATGGTCATTATACCAATGTTAAAACAATGATAGCCGAAGACTTTTGCACAGTACTGTATATAGCACACTGGCCTTTGTGTGTTGCTGCCGATATGGTACATGGCAAATGGGGAGCGTGATTGTTTATCTCATAGAGCAGTAGAACGGAATGAATTGAATGAACGGTCCTGACCTTAATCTTAACTCAGTAACCTCAAACAGATCTATGGTGGCAGTGGGCATGGTTGAGCACCGCCTGCAGGTGGAGAGAGGCAGACACAGATGGGAAAGGACTTGGTTGCACCTGTGTGTGATTAGAAAATCTATTTAAACCCGTGTCTGTATGCAGTGACGCAGAGAGAGAGAGGAGGCAGCACCCTGGACAGAGACTATGAATAGACGTGGCTGACAAATGTCAGGAAAAGCATGAGTGTTTTTGTTCTTTGGGGACACTTGAAAATAAAACGAAATGCACTTACCATGACTCCTTCCAACTCCTGTGATCCGTTCAAGTCGAATCATCACAAAGTCGTTTTTTGTAAGAAAGCCATCTCCAGAATAAGGACAAAGCAAAATGTCACATCATTCTATCCTTGTGGAAACACTTGGTCCTCATAGTGATACATCAACTTACACACACATGTCCTTTACACTATCTTTGTGGGGACTTCCCACTGACATAGTGATTGCTGTAGCTAATTAATGCTACACATGTACCTAATGGTCTTTTTAAAAGAAAGTTATATTAGGTGTAAAAAAATGTCCTCAAGGGGACCAGCAAAATGTTCCCACAAGGTAAAAATGACAGATCTTTCTATCTCTATGGAAATAATTGGTCTCTCTCTCTCTCTCTCTCTCTCTCTCTCTCTCTCTCTCTCACTCACACACTCACACACACACACACACACACTTACTTTACTACCCCTAACCTTAACCTCAGTAGACTAAAGCAAATCTTTTGACTCTTTTATTTTTTCTAAAGAATGTTGTCGTTTCTGTAAAAAAAAAAGAAACACTCTTCCCCATGGGCACCAGCAAAATGTCCCCATGTAGTAAAAAAAGTTATTGTGGGGACTCCACAATAATATACATTCATTGACACAAAAAATACCACACCCAGATAGAAATGTTGGATATGCTTCACTACATACCCCTGCTTCTGCCCGGACTATTTCCAGGTGCTTAGCTGAAGGAAATTTGTTGTCATGGCGCAAGTTACGTGTCCTGCCATTGATAGCCAGTCACCATTGCCTTCACCATTGCCAGGCTCTGTTTGGGATCCGATGACAGTGGATTCAATTATGGAGACCTTGTGGTGAGTGCTTCAATCTTGCCTGTGCTGTGGAGCGACACCCTATCCCAATTGCTGGTGTGATGGATGAGGATCTACAGGCCCAGCTGCAACATCTGTAAGCAAATGTGCCACAGGATACCATACGGAACTTGTTTGCCTCCAATACCCTAACCTTATGTCATCTTGAAAAAATTTCTTTAAGCAGTAAAACACCCACAATGTCCACATTATTAGATGAAATTCTAGTAATCAAGGTAATGGGTGCTAAATTTCCTAATTAGCCAGCGTCAATCTGAATATTTTAGCAAGGCCAAACGTTTCTTTGCCTTTAATGCAGGTAGGCTTTTAGATATGAATGTACCGCTTCATTTCCCTTGAGGAACCGCATAGCACATCGTTATCGCAATCAAAACCACAATGACCTGTCCCTGCATCCCATAGGATCAGATTAGGCCATTTGGATGCACCACCTTGTCCCTGAAATCGTCGTTTGGCTCTCGACAGAACTAATTAATGAGTGTATTAATTAGCAATGTTGGGTTCCAGATCGTTCTCACAGCTGGGGTTTCCCCCCTCATTCCCTCGAGCGGCTGCGTCCTTGCCGTTTAATCACTGAGGAAACAGAACAAAGTTTACTCTGCAGCAGGGCTCTAATGAGGGCTTTAGCATTCACCACGCAAGCTTATTTACCAACTGTATTTCCTGAAGCATGTTTAACAATAACGCTAAAAGGAAATGAAAGCCACGAGGGGAAAATTCAAACCCTACACTCATTTTAAACAGGTCGGCTTAAATAACGTTAGGAAGCAGCAGTCATTCATCTTCAGTAAACACTTTATCCTGGTGAGGGAGGCGCCAGGGTAAATGTTAGGAGAAAAGCAGACACACATTGAACAGGACATGGCAGGCTTTACTCGTTCTCCATCAGGCATAAGCAGGAAATTAAGAATCCACCTGACAGGCTTTGTGGGACTGTGGTGGCGGGGAGGTTAAGGTACTAGACTGTGGGCCAGAAGGTTCAGGGTCCCACCTCTGCCAAGCTGCCACTGTTGGGTAAAGATGTTAGCACTTTAAGATTGTATCAATTTGAAGTCACTCTGGATAAGGGTGTCTGTTAAATGACTAAATGTATACATAAGGTATAAGGTATGAAATCCCCTTATCAGGCAGAAGGCAGATACAAAATGACAGTGCCTGGTTGCTTAAAACACCTTAAGTGAATTTTTTTTCTTAAGATTGCCCTTACAGAAAAAATGCCTACAGTGTTACCTAAGGGATTGCTTAAGGAAAATCATCATAAACCATTAAATACTCACTTAAGTATCGAAAGTGTTGCATAAAACCTCTGTAATGGTAATTTCCCTTAGAATTAATTAAGAGATGCAAAATCTCATCTTATCTCTTGAAAGAGGGAGAATATGGTTCCATTTTTAGAAGTGTTTGAAAATAAGCATGTATCTAGACCCATGGATCCCAACCTGGGCCCAAACACAGGGGGTGTGTGAGACTGTCTGCTCTGAGGTACTGAGAGTTTGTCAAAATACAATTTACACATTCATTCATTTATTCTTTTACTTTCTTATCCACTTATGTGTTAAATATCTCTGAAATAACACACTTACTAGAAATAATATCTTTACAAAATAATTTGTTTTAGCTAACTGAGTAGCTTTCTTAAAAAGAGAAAAGAAGCCAAAATGAAAAAAAAATATATATGGATGGACACAAGAGAAAAGGACAAAAGCTATAATTTATGTTCATGTTTTAGAAATAAAGGGGGGCTCCAAGGTTAAAAGATTGGCAACCACTGCTCTGAGAGTGATGAACATCCCTCAAGTATCGATTTATCCATTGGTCAATTTATGTAATTGCTGACGAGCTAGAGGACGACCTCAGGCTATCCACAGAGTAAAATGCGTTACTTGTAGTTTTACAGCTTTTGATAGTGAGGCACTTTTTTGCAGCTGGGTGTTTCCTGTCTGTGGTGGGAGATTTTCCATGTGCAGTCTTCCAAATGAGAGGCTGTTCACTGAATGGCAGATACTTTTTTTTTGTTGTTGTTGATGGCTAGGTAAAACAGTTTCTGTGTCAGCAGGATCGGGACATTATTAAAATAGAGAGCGCTGGCTTTCCATGTGTTTGTGGTGTTGTTGATGGAACACACATCAGGATACAGGGGTGTTGAACGCAAGAAGTATGTGAATCGAAAAAAGTCATCCTCAGTCCAGGTCCAGTTCAGTTATTTTCTTGTTTTCTACATTTTCCATTTTTGTTTACAATCGTTATGGCAGCTCTCAAACATTGGTGTTCAGTAATATTTTTTTTCCAGTGATGTGTTATGGAAACAGTGGAACTTTATGGTAGCAACATCTCAGTCACTGCAATAAATCCCTTACTTTTTTTCCTTAGTTAAGTGAAATGTCAGAGATTTTATGCTTCACACTTGAGTAATTCCCTTGGATAAGTTTTGATGCACACTCAGTAATCCAGGTGAGAAAATCCCAGAAGTTGAATCAGTTCATCTGGTTTTGTGGGAGAAATGTACACCTCTCACCATCTTACAATGCCGCTATCACAGCTAATCCCCAATCCTGTGTGAATGGCACATGTGGCCATAGTCATTAATGGTCATGGCAAGTTGCATATGAATCTGATCACTAATCCCATTATGTAATGGTGCTGGTATCAGTCGTTATGCAAATGTGCTGTATATAAGATTGGGGAAGTTTTCCCAACTAGCTGGGACTGAAGAAGTTACTTAGATGAGTGACGAAAGGTTTCTCCGACAAAACCTAATGCCCGATGAACTGATTCAAATTCTGGGACCCCTTGGGTAAGGGAAAATCTTAATTTAAGGTTTATACTTAAGGGAAAGCTTAAGGTGCTTTATGCAATGGGGCACAGGAGCACAACCATGAGGAAGTGGGTTGTTACCCAGTGGAGAGAATGTGCAATCAGAGAGGCATTTATCACTTCAGCTCCACTCAAGTCGTTTCCATCATCAACTCCAGCCCCACCATGGCCGGGCCATGCCAGAGGGCAGTAATTCCCTACCTTTTTTCGTTGGCTTTGGACGACGTGCCAGAAAGGGCATGTCCGCAGATGCCTCAAGACCCTAAAGTGACTCTGTGTATCGGACTACATAACGATGACATGCATATTTTTAACATTATTTTATTCAATATTTTATTTATCTGTTAATTTCTGTTTTTCGACTTATTTGATTAGATAAATTAGTTTCATGTCTACATTTATCAGCTAAGACACTCAAGGAGGATGGGTCCCTTTTTGAGTCTCCAAAGTTTGAGACTTGGTTCTGCCAAGGTTTCTTTCTTATAACGTTTAGGGAGTTTTCCTTGCCACTGTTGTCCTAGGCTTGCTCAATTTGGTATTGGCCTTGGATATCTGAAGATAACCTAAAATTGTAAAGCTGCTTTGAGACAATTTGTCATTGTTAAATAGATAAATAAATTTGAGTTGACTTGACCTCACCAGAGGCGAGATACAAACCAGAACGAGACTCTGCAGAGAGCGTCCTCGTCAAGATAACAAGGTCAGGACCTGACAATGGGATCACTCACCATAATCACACCCTCTAGAAGCTATTTTTGGAAACCCAGCAGTGACGTGCAACCGACAGAGATTCTAAATCAGAGAGGCTTATTGTATTTGGTTGAGCACTGGCTCAAAGTGCTGAGCTTTTCTGCTTCATATTCCGCCTCTGGCGAGGTGAGGTCTGTCGGTCGAATCGAGCGTCTGAGTTGCGTTCCATGTGGAGTCTCGCTGTCGGGCTCTGTTCTCGATCTGTCTGTTTCTTTTGCATTCATGTTCCACGATGCCTCAGGCTTCCATTTCTCTGAGCTTTAGAGTTCCCTCCGAATGTAGGGGGCTGGGTCTGTGGTAGCACATGCGGGTGCCCCGTATGACAGTTTCAATGGATTATTTCACTATGAAATTCTTTTTACCCCTGAAAGTTCCTATCTGACTCAGTTTTAAGCTGAAAATATTAGCATGCCACACTCTAAGACATCAGAACTTCCTTAACGATTTTCCGTGATAACCAAGTGAATATAAATAAGACCATATAAATAGTGCCGTCGACATATTTAAGTAAATGCATCAGGGTACCATTCATCTAATGTCACTCACACACACTCTCACGGTGTTGTTATGGCAACAACCTTCATGTCCCGTATCATGGTCATGCTGTCACCCCAGAAAAAATCATAGATGGGGTCAGTGTGCTTGAACAGACTTCATGATGGAGGGCAGGACCTGAATGAAAATGATTTATCACTCCCTGATGTTTGTTCCTGACATTAACGTTCGATCCGCCTGGTTATGCTACAGCTTTCACCAGAAAGAGTTTTTTTTGCGACAGTGCACCAAAATTCAGAACACGTTCCCGATCAATATTTGGAAATGTGAAGCAGAAAATAAATGTAAATGTGTGGCTTATTTCCTCCAGCTCACATTTTTTATTTCACCCCTGTGAGCTCACCTCTCTCGCACCTCTGATATGAACCTTTAAAACCCAATTAACATCAGAATTGAACCTATTGCTCACTGTTGACAATAAGACGTAGTTTTTCTCCTAGCGATTTAACAAAGGTCTTGTATACTCCTGTACTGAAACATTATCAGGTTTTATATGTTTATATAAATAATAATAGTGGCAAGGTGTTCTGTTGTGGGGACATAACACTTAAATACAAACCATGGCTTTTATTTTACTAATATGTGACAACCAATTAGACCCACCCAGAGGAGTGAGAAACTTCTCCTGGTGCCCCTAAAGGGTGGAACAAAGTCTAACACGTGGAACAAACCTAGTCAGAGACAGGATATGGAACTGGATGGATCAGCACTGCAAACTAACCAACTGAGCCATCCTGTTTCATTTATCGCCTCTTTATGGTGGCTGGGTCTCTTTGTCACATGGGCGGTCCCAGGGTGAAAGTCGGCTGGAACTGTCCGCTACTGCATACCGCTGACAGAGTCACTGGCAGCTCGCAGTACCAAAAGACAGGAGAGCAGCTGCCATGTCCAAAGCAAGCGTGCAATAGCATGCAATAATAAAAAAAAAAGATACTTCAACAAGGTGCAGAGAAATGCATGAAAACTGCACAACTTGTTTGGCTGTCAGCAGGGATGTCACTAGAGATTTATGAATAGAGGGCCTAAGTTCTGACCAGGGGGGTCTAGAGGTAAGCCCCCTAGGAGAATTACCAAAATGTTCCAAAAAGGTCTGCATTACGAAACTAGCATAAAATTAAAAATGTACAACTATTTGGAATAATTGTCTCATAGCAGAAATTAAAGTTCAATTCAAAGTTTGTGACAGACATTATATGATTTAAGTACTATCCATCTACAGTGGAGGAACTAATTATTTGATCCCTCGCTGATTTCGTAAGTTTGCCCACTGACAAAAAATTCAACAGTCTATAATTTCAATGGTAGGTTTGTTTTAACAGTGAGAGATAGAATACCGAAAAGAAAATCCAGAAAATCACATTATATAAAATGTATAAATTAATTTGCATTTCTTGAGTGAAATAAGTATTGGATCCCCTACCAACCATTAAGAGTCCTGGCTCCCACAGACCAGTTAGATATTCCTAATTTCAACTCATTACCCGCATTAAAGACATCTGTCTCGACTTGCCACCTGTATAAAAGACACCTGCCAATAGAATCAATCAGACTGCAGCCTCTCCACCATGGGCAAGACCAAAGAGCTGTCTAAGGATGTCAGGGACAAGACTGTAGACCTGCACAAGGCTGGAATGGGCTTCAAAATCGTAAGCAAGAAGCTGGTTGAGAAGGAGACAACCGCTGGTGCAATTCTTCGAAAATGGAAGAAACACAAAATGACCATCAAGATCTCACCTTGTGGGGTATCAAGGATCATGAAAAAGGTGAGAGATCAGCCTACAACTACACAGAGGAGCTTGTTAATGATCTCAAGGCAGCTGGGACCACAGTCACTACAAAAACCATTGGGAACTCACTACGCCATAATGGATTAAAATCTTCCAGTGCCCGCAAGGTCCCCCTGCTCAAGAAGGCACATGTGCAGGCCCGTCTGAAGTTTGCCAGTGAACACCTGAATGATTCAGAGAGTGCTTGGGAAAAGGCTAAAATAGAGCCCTTTGGCATCAACTCAACTCGCCGTGTTTGGAGGAAGAGAAATACTGACTATGACCCCAAGAACACCATCCCCACCATCAAGCATGGAGGTGGAAACATTATGCTTTGGGAGAGTTTCTCTGCTAAGGGCACAGGACAACTTCACCGAATCGACTGGAGGATGGACGAAGCCATGTACTGCCAAATTCTGAGAGACAACCTCCTTCCCTCCGCCAGAACACTGAAAATGGGTTGTGGATGGGTCTTCCAGCATGACAGTGACCCAAAACATACAGCCAAGGCAACAGAGGAGTGGCTCAGAAAGAAGCACATAGTGGCCTAGCCAGTCTCCAGATAGAAAACCTGTTGAGGGAGCTGGAGCTTCGAGTTGCCAAGTGACAGCCTTGAAACCTTTAATGCTTTAGAGATGATCTGCAAAGAGGAGTGGACCAAAATTCCTCCTGATGTGTGCAAACCTGGTCATCAACTACAAGAAACGTCTGACCTCTGTGCTTGCCAACAAGGGTTTTGCCATCAAGTACTAAGTCTTGTTTTGCTAGGGGATCAAATACTTATTTCACTCAATGAAATGCAAATCAATTTATATATTTTATATAATGCAATTTTCTTGATTTTCTTTTCGATATTCTATCGCTCACTGTTAAAATAAACCTACCATTGAAATTATAGACTGTTAATTCCTTTGTCAGTGGACAAACTTACAAAATCAGAGAGGGATCAAATAATTATTTCCACCACTGTACTAATAAGAGGTACAGATCAAACAAAGGTACAAGCAACGTTAACTGCAGTAGCAGGTCCTAAATACACCACTCAAATCCTGAGAATACAGACTGGTACAATCAAACGTCCATCTGGTCTGCAGCCGCATTCATGTTTAACAACCTGGATGACTCATTTTTTTTTGTCATCAGATGTGACATTTGTCAGCAGAAAATGAATTTCACTATTTAAATTTGAATTATTTTAACACAAGTAAATCTACATCCCCAGCCAGAGGGCAAATGGCTTTTAGTAAAACCCCAACAAAAAGGAATAAACCAAAAGTGGCAGTATTAGCCAAAATAGCTTTTTAAATCTAGTTTTGTTAGCAGATTAAAGCTTTTCTTAAATCCAGTAAATCCATCAAATAACTTTCATCACGAGAAAACTATTTCCAGACATGAGAATTTTAATAAAACGGTACAATCCTCTCATCAGACTAGCTTTTGAAGGAGCTGCTGCCTTTAAAGTTTCTCATATCCTTCTACAGTTAGAAAAATAAGATGGAGTTATGATCAACTATTAAATTATAATCAAGTATTTATCAAACATGGTCATAAAATCAAGAGAGAACTGCGCTAAATGCTGCAGTGTTTAAATTAAAACTCTTTAATTGGGTTTTTCAAGAGCATAATTACTATATATGTTCATAAATCAGGTTTCCTCTACTAGCATAATGTAGACTCCACTACTGCACCAATAAGGCTTCAGTTTGATGAATTAATGTTTGTAAAAGACATTTTTCCACTTGCCATCAGGAACATCCACGGACACATTCTCCCTCACACGCAGAGAAAAGAGTATTTTAGTAAAGCAGTACAGAGCAATAGCCTGTCACAGACATGCACTACAGTCTATGGTCACAGATCAAACATTCATTCCTTTCATGTTTCAGGGACGTTTGGGGACAGAAGCGCCTCCCCCAGGCCCTAGTGCGTCAAATTTCGTTACATTGTGAATATGGAGGCAGACAGCACAGTAAAATAAGAGAGAATAAATAACCCCCCAAAAAATATATTGACGATTTAAACTAATGTTGCATGTTTTTTTTTTTTTTTGTTTGTTTGTTTTTTTTCACTTGGGGTGGCGGGGTTGGGGTTGGGGACATCCTAAAACAGGTCTAACGACATCCATGGCTGTTGAACTGAAGAACAGAATGGCAGAAGGACAAAGGTAAGCTCAGTTTGTTCAGTCTGATGTTTCTGACACCTATTACCTACTTGGAGCACTACTTAGAAAATAACAAAGATTTCATTTAACTACATAAATAGTTATCTAAACTATTCCTAAATATAAAGTGGTGACTATGAATGAATAATTGGGTGAGGTTCTGCTATTTCAAGTCCAACATAGTGCACTACATAGGGCGGAGAAAGTAATTTGAGACCGTCTCTGGTTTAGAAAAAAAAAGGAAAACTGTCTTGGCAACTGTTTGTAAAATAGAATAGAAAATGCAGTGTTTCATTTAGCAGATTGAACTTCAGGGGTGATTCTGTGAATAAAACTGTGGTTGTTTGTGTTCAGAAATATACGTCCACAGTAAAGGCCTTTTTTTCACAACGATAAAAGCAGATGCGATTTTTAATGTAGTGGGACCTTCACACCGAGTGCACTACGTTTTTTGTCTACACACTGAAGACTCCCTGTTTGCTCTAATGTCATTTTGTTGTGTCTTTTTCACATCGTTAACTTAAAAAAACAAAAAACAAAGACATGAGCGAAGATTAGTGCAGGAAGCTAAAGTTTGTTTTTTGTGGGCATGAACAGATTAGAATGCACTTAGATAAGCAAGGAAACCGTTCCATCCAGTCACTGTGTGGTTTATCATTTACATTTACAGCAATTAGCAGACACCCTTATCCAGAGCAACTTACAATTGTTACAATCTTACAATCCAAGCAATTGTGGGATAAGGGCCTTGCTCAAGGACCCAACAGTGGCAGCTTGGCAAAGAACCTTTTGGTCCATAGTCCAGTACCTTACCAGCTACTCTACCACAGTCCACCAGTCCACAGTTATCACCATCATTCTCCAGCCTTTCAGTTATATTCCACCAGATATTTTTTTTAATATCCATGTTTTATAGTCAGCGTGTTGCTTGTCTGCTACTGAGCTCTGATTGGTCAGCCTGAGTTTAACGCATTTGAAGAACACAATGGCGCAGTCCATCAGTTTCAGACATTGTGTGAAGGAAGGCATTAATATACGTGTGTTCTTTTTCAAAACTTGTGTGTTTTTTACATCCAAAAAATTTGGGGTTGGTGTGAAAAGGCCTTAACTGAGAGCAGTCTTGTTTGTCTTAGACAGATGTGAAAGCTCAGGTTTTACTCCTAACAGTGTCTAAATATTTACTGAGACAAACAAATAGAACCATTTAAGAACATCCATGTGTATGGATTTCATATTGTAGAATTTTTATTGTTTTAATAGATGGATAGAACTTTATTGATCCCAAATGACAGTGCAGAAAAGATCATTCTGTTTATTCTAGCAACTTCACTGGTAAGACAGAGGGAAACTATCAATAGAAAAAACATCTTTGTGTTAGCATCTAACATATTTTTCATATCTTACTCAGGTTCAGTCAAATAAAACACCATTAAAGCTTGAAACCAATGAGAGCCAAAAGAGGGAGGACAGTTCCGGGGAATCAAATGTATGATTTATGTAGGGTGGGTACAAAAGAGACACTTGATAAGGGGCAAAACTGTAGCTGCCAAGTTGGCATCAGCGGGTTAAGGGTAAAAAAAAAAACCTATGTTTTTGTCTGTGTCATTCAAGGTGACCTTTTGAACCAACTTCCTGCTCATCGTAATAAGCCTCTTCCTCCTTTGCTGAGAAATTAAAATGTGCAATATCTTAATGTTTTGACTCGCTATAAATTTAGATAATTTTTCTGTCCTATGGGTATTAAAAACTTGCCCAGACAGGACCAGCCGGAAGATTTATTCGTTAATCAGGCAGTTTGAGCGTGAGAATTCTCAATCCTCTTCAATTTGCTGTGTGGAAAGAGAGCGAGAGATTTAATTTGAGCTTTGATTGGTCACTGTGTGTGTACTCACTGCAAATTTTCCAGACATGACCTTTGGGTTTGCTACAGTGCCAAGCTGTGGGTGGATTTCAATTCCTTTAGCAAGTTAAATTATACAGATTTAACCTTTTACTCCACGAGTTCAGAAATGGCACGATGAGGGAGCAACCTGCAGACATGATCTCTCAACAAGGTGGAATAAAACTGTAACAGACTGACGTCAGAAGAGGTCAGGCCTAAGTGTGAGTTTGGACATTTTTTTCCTGTGGCTGAATTATATACTCATTTACTATATAGCCAAAAGTATAGACACGCCTAACTACAGGTTTGCACCATTTAATGACCACATTACGTTCTGTAAAAAAGGTTGTTGATCAAATGCTTGTTGCCTTGACATTACCAAAGTTGCATAGTCATTTGTGCTACTGTAATGTAAATATAATGGGTATTTTCACAAGTGCCGTAGATATTGAAAAATACAATTGGACATGATTGGGGTAAAAAAAAAAATGCTGTGTAGATGGAAGCGTTCCACATCCGTTCCACATGTTTGTGAACCCTTTAGAATTTTCTATATTTCTGCACAAATATGACCTAAAATATCATGAGATTTTCACACAAGTCCTAAAAGTAGGTAAAGAGAACCCAGTTAAACAAATGAGACAAAATTATTATACTTGGAAAATGACCAAATATTACATATTAGTAAGCTGCAAAAGTATGTGAACCTCTAGAATTAGCAGTTCATTTGAAGGTGAAATTAGTCAGGTGTTTTCAATCAATGGGATGACAATCAGGTGTGAGTGGGCACCCTGTTTTATTTAAAGAACAGGGATCTACCAAAGTCTGTTCTTCACAACATGTTTGTGGAAGTGTATCATGGCATGAACAAAGTAGATTTCTGAGAACCTCAGAAAAAGAGCTGTTGATGTTCATCAGGCAGGAAAAGGTTACAAAACCATCTCTAAAGAGTTTGGACTCCACCAATCCACAGTCAGACAGATTGTGTACAAATGGAAGAAATTCAAGACCATTGTTAACAGAGAGTAATAACAGGTCCAAACCATCAAATTTGACAGGTGTGTGGGACTTCCGGTTTTGTAAGGTGGGATTTCCGGTTTGTCCAAACCATCAAATTTGACAGGTGGGCGGGAATTCCAGTGATGTGTAAAAAAATGAATTCTGAATTTAATTTCTTAATTTTTTATTGTTTAATTGTTTAATAGTTTCATTTGTTAAATGTTTAATCGTTATTAATTATATGACAGTTCATCTTAAGACAATCTTTCATATTTGTGACATGTGAGAAGCCCTATTTTGCAACGCCATGTTGGTTGTTGTGTATGGTCAGTATCGATAAGCTCTGACCAAACTGTTGGTGGGGTGGAGGGGGTGGTTGTTGTGTAAGGTCAGTGTTGATAAGCTCTGACCAAACTGTTGGTGGGGTGGAGGGGGTGGTTGTTGTGTAAGGTCAGTGTCGATAAGCTCTGACCAAACTGAGAATAGGGAAACACCCTTAACAAGTAAAACAGTTGGCCATCTGTGATCGATAAGTTCTGACCAGCCCCTGAAGACCGTTACGCCCCTTAGCTAAGGGGCAACAGCTGTGACTGATAAGTCTATGTTTTTCGGTAACTATGTTTGCGCATGTGCAATACAAATTTTCTCCCCTTTATATACATGTTAAGCATTCAATGTAGACTACTGCTGATTGCTCCAACGATCAACTATGGCTGCCTGTCCAAACGCACCGAAAAAACTTACATCTACATTGAAAAGATGTGAGAATGTCTTGAAGCATGAAAAAATACAATGTTTGCAGTTGACGAACAATGAGATGGCCGGCTTTTCTTTTAACGAGGAAAACGAGACTGTTGAACTTTTTACAGCTGTGGAACGAGGTTACCATCAGGATTGGAGCGCCTGTAATGTTTGATCGGGCTGACTGGAAAAAGTTCAGAAAATGGTGTAAGAGCTTTGACTACATCATTAGGATGGGTTTCTTTTCACCAGACCCATACACATGTAAATGGAGGAGCAGTACGACACAACATCTTACCTACTGGATTAGTGGAACAAAATTACCAAAGAACCAAGTGTCTCTGAATTTTGGCACATCGGTTATCAGAGGAGACTACGCATCTGAAAATGAAGTGAATTGCGAGGTCAGGTACGGTCCAACCAGCTGGTGCGACCTACAAACCTACTTTCAAAAAATTGATGATTTATTCGGAAAAATGGAGAAAAACGAAAAAATGAAAGAAATACAAGTAAGACTCTTTTAAGAGGAACCGCCTACCAAAACCTACTCCCCCTTTTCAAGACTCCTCCCTCGTCCAAAATATATATGACATACGGACTCATCGACTATCCAGCAAGCATCACGAAAAGACTATGAAAGGCAACTTCAAACCTGCTTTTTACACTCCACCTGTCTCCCCGGAAGAGACCTGTTTGGGGTTTGAGGACAATGCACCATCTGAAAAGTTTGACGACGATTTCCTAGGACAGAGGAATCTGACCTACTTGGCAACGAGTAATGAGGTTGATGGGTGTATCAACACCACGACGCTGGCTATCATCCGTGCAGTGACTGGTGATCTTTTGTTCAAATAATGGAGCAAGACCTGTCATGGATGTGCGATCGATCACGCAAGCCAGCTTCAACACCAGTGTTTGTTCGAGACTGAAATGTACTATCTGCACTTAAATGCGGGTAGATTGCTGAAAAAGCTATTTAAACCATGGATGAAGTATGCTTTGGCTAAAGCTCTGAAACTGTGCGGTATAGAACGCACCCCATCCCTGAAAAAACTTCTGGGTATCGCTGAAGCAACCGTATGTGACTGGAGACATGAACCTTGCATCAGTTCAGTTCTGAACGATGCCAAAGAGACATTTGCAAAGATCAGGTTTACGAAGACGTCACGGATTACTGGACTTTTCATGCATCTCTAGAACCCGCTGACCTGCCACATACATGGGAAACATCAGATCACGCCGCTTCTGTTCTGACACCGAGGAAAGCTTGAAGAAAGACCTTACTTTTGCTGCTCAAAAAAATTGTTGAACTGAGACTCAACGATAAAACTATTTTCAGTTGTAATAACTAATTCTTTATATGACATAGAAACTGTTTACAAACTAGAAAAGTTAATGAACTATGTACGGGGTTTTACTAATCAGTGGGAGTCTTTACCTGTTGTAAATACCGTACAAACTTTAGACAACTATATTCAGCAAGTTTTACATTATATGTTTGAACAACCTTTTGAATGTAAAACCGGTTATGCATTATGTATGTTTACCTTTGTAACTGATATGTGTATTACGAACTTGTTCAAAAAGGAAAACGTCAAAGTTGATAAAGTTATAGACTGTGTGTTGGATTATCTATTGCTTAAAAAAAGTTTTCTTAGATAGACAGAATAAAAAATGATTAAACACCAACCGGTTGTGTCACTGTCATTCTGACTCTCGATAATGACTGAGCGATTATTAAAAAACATATATTACACAACATCACACCCCGGGCCTTACGGAGGGGTTGAGAGCTTACAGAAAGCTATTATCGAGAAAATAGGTAAAAGAGTAAATGATGCTGAAATCAGAAATTGGTTGGCAGAGCAGGATGCCTACACATTACATAAACTAGTAACCTCAAGGTTTAAAAGAAACAGAGTTTTTGTAAAAGACATTGATGAACAATGGCAAGCGGATTTAGTGGATATGACTAACATATCAGAGAATAACAAAGATGCAAAATTTATGTTAACGTGTATAGATATATTATCAAAGTATGCATGGGTACGTGTGCTACCCAACAAGTCAGGTTCTGAGGTGACAAAGGCTTTGATTCGATTCTAAAGGAAGGTAGAGTCCCTCACAAACTTCAAACCGATCACGGCAAAGAGTTTTTTAATAAAACTTTTCAGGCTTTAATGAAAAAACATAACATCGTGCACTTTGCTACGGGTGCAGGGCAAACAGCATCTGTATGTGAACGGTTTAACAGAACGCTCAAGACAAAGATGTGGAGATATTTTACCGCTTTCAACACAAGGAAATACATTGACGTGCTGCAGGACTGGTCGTCGCATACAACCGCAATTATCATTCCAGTATTAAAATGAAACCCATTGAGGTAGACAGAACAAACTCATTCCGAGTATTTAAAACCCTGTACCTCACCCTAAAATAAAGAAAACATGTTTCAAGTTTAAACTCGGTGAAGTTGTTAGAATTTCACGTTTAAAAGGACATTTTGAAAAAGGCTACGAGCAAACTATACGGATGAATATTTCACCATTTCCGAAAACATACCGAGGGACCCTCAAGTATACAAATTACAAGATGATGGAGAAAACATTGAGGGTACGTTTTATGAACCTGAGTTGCAAAAGATTATCGTTGGAAAAGATAAGACCTTCAAAATAGAGAAAATCGTGTCAGAAAAGACCCAAAATCAGAAAAAGTTTTGTCTCGTCAAATGCGTGGGATGGCCAGATAAATGTAATTCTTGGGTCCCTGCAGAAGATGTGCTTAACCTTGAGCTTAATAAGGATCGTTGTTAACATAGTTTTTGTCATATTATTTGTTTCACCTTGGAAGAGTCCGCATTCTATTTGACTCTCCCCAGCAATGCATCATTGGGGATATATCCTAATAAGATTTCGTGCTACACTACTAAATTATGTAAACCCATTGATTTGAATGGCGAATGGGAGGTGTCTCTCGTTGAAGAACAGTAGATTCAAAATTGGTACTCTTTATCTGAGGATGAATGCACATTTTATGTCTGAGACTGCTGTTGGGGAAAAAAAGACTTTACTTTGTTTGTCAAATCACACGAGCAAATAATGACACTATTGAAAAAATAGTCGAAGAAATAAACCATGTGATGAAACAATTATTGAAATGGAATTATCTAATGATCCAATTAAATGTAAAATATTTATGGTAACACAGAGAAACTATATGCTAAAGGCTATCAGGATTTTAGCCTATATATTAGGATTGAACCCCATGGAGCCGTTAACTGTTAAGAAACCAGAAGCGCCTTACCCTACTGACATTCACGCTGGCTTTTACACAATGTATGTATATACAGATATTATTGAGCATCAACGAGTTGGAGATAGCTATGTACTATTACTAAGATGTGTACATATACAGTGGTATGAAAAAGTTTGGGCACCCCTGATAATTTTCATGATTTTTCTTTATAAATCATTGGTTGTCCAGCTCAGCAATTTCAGGTAAATATATCATATAGCAGATGAACACCGTGATATTTGAGAAGTGAAATTAAGTTTATAGGTTTTACAGAAAGTGTGCAGTAATTATTCAAACAAAATTAGGCAGGTGCATAAATTTGGGCACCTTTGTCATTTGAATACCTTTAGCACTAATTATTGGAACACAAAATTTGTTTTGTAAGCTCATTGACCCTTGATCTACATACACAAGTGAATCCAACTATGAGAAAGTGTTAAGGTGGCCAATTGGAAGTTTTTCTCCTCTTTGCATCTTCTCTGAAGAGTGGTAACATGGGAGCCTCAAAACAACTCTCAAATGGCCTGAAAACAAAGGTTGTTCAACATCATGGTTCAGGGAAAGGGAAAGGCTCTCTCAGAGATTTCAGCTGTCAGTTTCCACTGTGAGGAACATAGTGAGGCAATGGAAGACCACGGCACAGTTCTAGTTAAGGAACTCCCAAAGTGGCAGACCAAGAAAAAAATCTCAGATAGGCAGAGGCGAAGGATGATGAGAACAGTCATAGTCAAGCCACAGACCCACCTCCAAAGACCTACAACCTCATCTTGCTGCAGATGGTGTCACTGTCATCGTTCAACTATACAGCGCACTTTGCACAAGGAGAGGCTGTATGGGAGAGTAATGCAGAAGAAGCCTTTTCTGCAGACATGCCCACAAACAGAGTCACTTGAGGTGTGCTACAGCACATTTAGACAATCCAGCTTCATTTTTGGAATAAAGTGCTGTGTACTGATTGAAACTAAAATTGAGTTATTTGGACATAACGAGCGGAAAAAATAACACAGCATCCCAAGACAAAACACTTGCTACCCACAGTAAAAATTTGGTGGCAGTTCCATCATGCTGTGGGACTGTGTGGCCAGTGCAGGTACTAGGAATCTTGTTAAAGTTGAGGGTCGCATGGATTCCAGTTAATATCTCCAGATTCTTGAGAACAATGTTCAAGAATCAGTGACAAAGTTTGCACCGAGGCCAACGACCCCCAAAACCCTGCTCAAAATCTACTAAAGGCATTCATGCAGAGGGAACCAGTACAACATTCTGGAATGGCCATCTCAGTCCCCAGACATGAATATTACTGAAAATGTGGTGCCTGTCCATGCTCAGAAACCATCAAACCTGACTGAACTGGAGATGTTTCTAAAGAAGAATGGTCCCAAAGCACCTTCAACCAGAATCCAGACTGGAAGCTGTAGGAAGCGTTTAGCGGCTGTTATTTCTACAAAGGAGGATCTACTAAATTATTGATGTCATTTTTCTGTTGGGGTGCCCAAATTTATGCACCTGCCTAATTTTGTTTGAATAATTACTGCACACTTTCTGTAAATCCTATAAAATTCATTTCACTTCTCAAATATCACTGTGTTCATCTGCTATATGATATATTTAACTCAAGTTGCTGATCTGAACAACCAATGATTTATAAACTAAAATCATGAAAATTATCAGGGGTGCCCAAACTTTTTCATACGTCTGTAACTGGGGAAAACCATAAAGTCATCACTATCACGTATGACAAGCCACATTACGTTCCTCTTGCCAAGAAACTGATAACCGATATAATTATCAAAATCAAATCGGATCAGAACAAGCATATACCTTTCCATTACGGGAAATTTATAGCTAAACTACACTTCAGACCTGCTAAACACTCTTTCCGTTTTTAAAACAAAAGACATGTTAAACAGAATGTATGCCGATCCACGAAACTATGTGGATTATTATGTACACCAGGCTGGAAATGGACTACCAGGGTATTATGGTGCCTCGACAATGTATGGCGCAGGTCTTGGAGGTCTGTTTAAAGGGCTTTTTAGGATGGCCGTTCCTTTTATAAAAAGGGGGTTTGCTATAGCAAAACCTCATTTAAAATCCGCAGCTAAAGGGATAGTTCTTGATGTAATTTGTAGTTTTGTCACACAACCACAACTCAAGATGGTTCGGGTTTGGCCGTGATCTCTCAAAAAAGAATTAAGGGACTTCCAGGTCATCGTCTCTCAGTTGCAACAAATAAAAGATGTAAGGTATCACCAGTTCCAAAAAGACCAAGAAGAGAAGCAACAAGCTCCCCTCGCACCTCTCGGAAAAGAAGTCTGAACATTTTTTTAATACAATGACTTTATTACACAGCCTATCTGCAGAGTGTACCAAGTCAGAATTGGATATTTTCACATTACCTTACACCCAAACGAGTATCGAAAAATATACTTATGTTGAAATACCACCATTATCAGCCCTGACAGACAGCGGTCCTCTGGAGTTTTTCGTGGCTGGGAATGGTGAAGATTATCTCAATTTAAATAATACGTATCTGTACCTAAATTGCAAAATCACTAACCCAGATGGTACTAACATACCCAACGATGCAAAAGTCAGAGTGATCAACTATCCGATAGCAACACTGTTTTCACAAGAAGACGTTATGCTTGGTGACCATCTTGTCTCACAAGCAAGTAGCACATACCCCTATCGTGCTATATTTGAATGTCTGCTTAACTATGGCAGGGACACGTTGGAAGCGCAATTTTCAGCCGGATTGTTCTATAAGGATACATCAAGTTATATGGATTTGACAGATCCCTCAGGGAGAAATGAAGATTAAAACAGCGGACCAGATTCAGTGCTGAGAGTAACACTTTTGATTTGCTTGGACATGTACACGCAGATATTTTTTTTCAAGATAAACTGTTATTGAACAGCGTTGATATAAGGCTTAAAATGACCCGAAGTAAAGATGTATTTTGTTTGATGAAGGAAGGAAATACAAATTTTATTTTAAAAATACTCAGCGCTTCACTTTCTGTGAAAAAAGTCTCAGTGTCTCCAGCGGTCAAACTTGGCCACGTCCAGGCACTGATGAATGCTACAGCAAAATACCCCCTGGACAGAGTATGCATGAAAACCTTCAGTCTAGCTGCGGGTAGTCGCATATGCTTGCAAGAGAACCTTTTCCTCGGGCCTTTACCGAAAACAATTATTTTTGGGTTAGTAGACAACGACTCCTTCAGTGGTACCTATGATAAAAACCCAATTAATTTTAAACACTACCATGCAGAGTTTATAGCTCTCTATGTGGATGGTACCCAATACCCTGCAAAACCTTTCCAACCCAGTTTTCAGACCGGAAATGTGGTTCGGGAATTCTACTCGTTAATTTTAGCTTCAGGAAAGCAGTTAAAAGATCAAGCGCTGGCTGTCAACAGAAATGAGTATTGTAATGGGTATACTTTATTCGCATTTATCCTCAATCCTGATGATGACTGCAGCCAAAATTAATCGTTAATAAAGACAGGAAATATGCATTTGGAACTCAAATGCTTCCAAGGACTGTAAATCTGATTGTGTACGCAAGCTTCGATAGTATTCTTGAAATAAACAACCGGAGAAACGTGCTTATTGATTATCAGTAAAGATGGACACGGGAGAACTTACTGAAGCTATGAGAAACTGTCTTTCCACAGACAAAATATTTCAAGGCGTGATGGCATGCGATGAGTTACCACGAAATAAACTAAAGAAGTTTCCTGCCTTTTTTATAGTGAACACACACCCCAAACATATGAAGGGTGAGCACCGGCTCGCATTATGCCTCAATGATGAAATGACTGGAGAATTTTTTGATTCTTATGGAAACCCTCCTGACTACGAACTGTTTGTTGACTCGATTCATTCTTTTTTGAAAAACAACTGTCGAGAGATAATATATAACTCTGTACAAGTTCAAAATTCTACTTCCATTTGTTGCGGTCAACATTGTGTATTTTTCTTGTATCAAAAAGGATTTTCGTTTAACCGTATTATGGCTATGTATAACTATGATTTAAAAAGAAACAATGAGATGGTTGTATCTTTTGTTAAATTATTTCAGCTCTTTTAGATGGTGGGGGAGATGATTCAGGCGTCAAAGAATATGATCCTTTAGATCTTTTTAGATCAGTTAATCTATGTTGAACGCTTGCATTAGGAATGGTTGAAAAGGGTATATTTAGACTAGCTACAGTCTGTAAAATTTCATTCCATCCTATTGGTCTCCAGTTATCAGATACCTTATGAGGAGCTGTCAGATGTTTTTTATCAAATCCACCATGTGAGATCCTTTGATAGTTTTTCCTTTAAAAATAAATTATCCATTATCATTCCAGGAAGCTGCATCACCAGAGTTTAACAGTTTGTCCAGAATATATGATGCATATTTTCTGCTCTTTGTTCGAAACAGTAGCGAGTACCTCTTTTACGACTCCATCTCCTGACGATGATGGTAGGTCTTCGGTCATAGTCATTTCTGTTTGGTTTTCTGATGTTATAGGTAGAGACAGGGTCAGTTGAGCGGTTTCCTGGTCAGCAAGCTTAACCAAGCTTAAAAATCTTTGCAGGACAGAAGCATAGAGCTTTGCTTTCTCGTATTCATTCAGATCAGACTTTGACAAAATCCGCTGCATGGCATTGTCCAAATTGTTTTCCGTACTCCTTCTAAAATTGTAATTTCTGGTTGTAACATATTTAAGTTTATCGAGCTGATGATGGGGAACCAGATACATTTTCTCTGCTGTCTCCATCTTAACTGTTGCATGGTGCAAATAAATTGGTTATAAACGGAAGAGCTACACTGAGTAACGATAGGAGAAATCCTCCGGATTGGTTTAAGATTCTTCTTTTTCTGTAGATAGTTACTCTTTTATCCGCAAAAATTTTGATGCACTTTTTCTGTTTTTTTAAATCCTGATACTGCTTAGTTGTTAACGGAATGTTCCCTCTGAGTACATTTAAAGCTAATTCACATGAGCACAGAATAAGATCCTCCGGAGCATCACGCAATATTATCTTCCTCCTTCTGTGTGGAGACTGATGTAATCTTTTCAGTTGCGGGAGGTTTTTTTTCAAGCGAGTAGACATTACTTAAAGTTTTTTTTTTCTTTGGTACATACACAACTGGATTCTCTGTTAAAAACCACCCCGACCTCAGACGAAGTTCCTCTGACGTTTGAGCTTTCAGATCAACAAATAAATATACGTACAGTCTAGCCGTGGCATCTTGAAAACACGCTGATCTGTAATTTATCTCTGGGGTTTTTAAAAAGAACCATGTAGTTTGCATTCAAGTTAATCGTTCTGCTTGTTTTTCCCTGAAAAAACAGGTTTTGAACCAGATAAATTATGCTGCGATTTCTGTGGTGGGTGTATTTTGCAAAAGCTTTTTCTATTTCTTCATTTTTACTGGCAGTCTCCATTAGGTCATCCACAATTAATAAATTAATTTTGTTTGGAGGAAATGATTCATCGTCGCACAAAGATGCAGGAATCCCTTGTATAAAATGTACATTTATTCTGGTCAACACTTCATCATACAACAGTTGTCAACATGTGTAACACCACACAATGTTTTCAGAAACATTTGACATAACATCAGCACATCTTTCCAGTAACATCCTGATAAAAAAAGATTTACCGCAATTGCTATGACCGCAAACTATTCAAGAAAATGGCAACTGCAGTCTATGATCAAAACTATTTGCATTCATTTTGTCTTAATAGCCGTAGGGAAGAGTTGAGAAATCATGCAACAAAACACGTTTATCATACACAACTCTGAACCTTTTCTGTTGTAACCTGTTTTTCAAATGGAACCCCCTTTTATCCCTCACGATCTGGTTGCAAGAAGTTACTACTTTACCAGTTTGTTCAGGATTCTTCACGTATCGATCTACCAGGTCTGTCCATGATTTTAAATTAACAACCTCAGAATTGGTGTAATTTAACGTGATGCCTTTTGCTTTCAATGTGGTTTTACCTCAAGTTCTGTACCCATAAGTTTTAGGCCCCGAACTGACGTACTCAATTATGTAATCATGAGAATCCAGCTCACTGGTTAATCCACCTAGATAATCACTCAGAGGGGGCATCCAATCACCTTCCCTACTTTTAAATATGACACACTCTGTGTCTGTGTACAAACACCGTTGCTGCAAACGATCAATCAAATTGTACAGTTCGAGTCTGGCATAAGCTGTTGTAAATATACCGATTAAAACATTTGCATGTCCAGGGTTAATCAGTTTTTTGTTCTTTAAACTCGACTGCACGAGAGCAATGTCATCGTTCAAAAAAGAAAGATGACTTATGTCATACTGGCCTGAGAACATGATTTCAAAAAGGATGTCAGGTTCTTTAATCAGGGTGGCGTTTGATCTATCATTTCTCTGACACATCTTACCCCACAAAGAGTTCAGAGCGAGTTTTGCTACGGAGCGTTTAGCCGGATTAACAGTTATTTTAGAAGGGTCAAGTTTTATACCCTCATTGGTGTCGTAATTTTGAATGTACTGGCTTTTAGTGAATTCGTCATTTACCCAGGATGGACATCCTGAACTTTCCTGTTTTGTTTTCAGAAACGATTTGATATAATCCTTGAACAATTCATCTGATTTATTAGTAAAATGCCACACTTCAAACATCTTCAGGACGGTGTACCCTTTTTCTATCGCTTTTGCAATTTCCGGGGTACACCATGTAGCTGTGAGAGATCTCTCGCTATCTGAATGCTCACATGGGGTTTTCTGACTCTGTTCAGCACAAACCCGACAGAGGAAACAATAGTTTTCCTTTAATGCGATAAGGAAGAACAGGAGCCCACAAACCTCTAGGGGTAATGCTTTTAATCTGACGATGCCGAAGTAAATTTCCAGGGGTTCAAAGTCGCGAAAAATAATAAGCAGATGGCCTAACGGGTATTCTTTCGATCTGTTCACGTAAGGGTATAACGACGTGAAATCGAAATAGTCGATTTTCTCGCCGGGTTCCGCTATGTAATGTAAATGCAATGCATTGGTCCGACCACCAAAAAGAACATCTCGAGGGTTCATACGTTCTGGGAAGTCATTTTCCTTCAGAAAATGCTTCACACCATTGTTGTTTTTCACCATATAGTTCTATTCATGTTCCCATATCATTTTGACATGTAAATTGTGCGTATGTCGCAAGTTCTCAAGTTTCAAGGATCTGTGGCGTGTATCACAAAGTGCCAAAACTTGAGATGGGGTGTCTTCTTTCTGACGTATAGCATTTATCACATCCATGATAGTAACATCCAAAAAATTCAAATGCTTTACACACTGACCTGGTTTCGCAGTAACCGTCTACAAAATATTTGTCGAATTGGACTTCACCCTCGTTGAGCGCATGTCGAATGGGTATTTTTTCAGTGGTTGAGAGATAATTCGAGCCATTGAATAGCAGGTGTTGAATAAGATTTCTGGCTGTTAATGTAATGATCTGTCGGTGGGATAGCCAATGTGTTTTTTTTGCAGGAAATTGGTTCGAAAGATTTTCATGCAGACAGATGCGATTGTTACACATTGAAACGGATCGACTTTGGTACTTTCGAGTATCTCGCGTCTAAAAGCTAAGCAACCTCTACGTAAAATGTCAACGTCATTTATACAGTACTCTGCCATTTCTTTCGCAAAGTAAAAAACTTCGCTTGAGAACATTCTGTATCAACTGAAATTCTTCTCTATCTTTGGGCATCATGCTATCAATACCATAATATTTAGTGTCAGGGTATGGACCTATGTAGTTCTGATGGTCTAATGTGTTCCAGAAATGGGGGAAATAGCCTTTCTTTTTTTCTGAGAAAACCATCTCTTTAGGCATGTTGCTCAGCTTCATCGGTAGAAAAGACAGACTATCTATGTATCTATCATATCTACAAAAATCGACATCAGTAAAACGCAGAATTTTACTCCTCTGAGACAGGAGCAATGGCATAACTCCTCCTTTCACAAGATGATTTAACAAAAAGTAAGAATCATACCCTCTTGCATTATGCGCAATAAACGTATAGCCTTTGTAGTTTTTGCAACGGTACCGTTTAAAAAAGGCAGCGACACAATCATCCCCGTTAGCAGTCCACAGCTCTCCGTGAAAATCGCTACAGCATATGTAATTTGCCACATGCGTTCCTACATCCTGTCTAGCTTCAAAATCATAAAAAATTTATTTCTCGCTAGGTTCTTCTTTTGCATGAAGCATTAGTGAGTCAGGTTAGAGGAGTGTTTCATGTTTTCTCCGCACAGTTTACACACTGGTTCTGAACATTTGTGTGCTCAAGATGCAAATGGGGGCTTACGTACAACGTGCTTACATTGATCGCAGTACAAGGCTGTTTGACATAACAAATAAGGTACGTCGTGGCTTATGTGAACTTTAGCTGAATGTCTGTCGAAACAGTATTTTGACCTACAAAATCTCCTACACTGAAGACATTGAATGGTATTAAGCGGTTGTTTGTAACATTTGCTGTCTAGACATACATTACAGCGATATTTGCAGTGGTGATCTCTCACTTTTGAATGGATGGTGACAGAAATTGCATATGTACGATGCACCTAAGAGTCCTGTAAGGCTTTTAACCCCATAGTAATGGTTTTCATCTAAAAACAAATAGACTGTTTTTTCATTGTGAATATCGCTAGTTTGGAAAAAAGAGTATCCAGTCTTGTTTGGACTAGTGTAGATGACGACGATTTTACATTGTAAATGTTGTTCAATATGTGTTCAATATCGGTGAATGTAACCGAATCATGTTCAGATAAACCTACAGACTGTTGAACATGTCTAGCAATTTGTTTGATTTCAAAATCGTTTTTGATAGGATTTAACAGATGGGCAACGCGTAATGAAAAACACATATTATCTTTGTTGTGAAAGATAAACAGATGTCTCATTTTCTTCTGAAGTACATCCGAGCTGAAAACGCTAAAGAGTTTCCTACAATTGGAACCACCTGACGGTGGGTGAATAATCTGAATAACGATTTCTAAAGTGTCGTCCGTAAAGATTTGAAAATTGCTCTGAATAGCATCACTGAGCATGGTTAGAAAAGAATTCAGTTGGAGGGGTCCATTATTTACCTCGACCTGAGCTGAGATGTTAATGGTATCATCAAGAATCTGGATCATAACCTCATCTCTAGGACGTATATACCTATTTGCCACATCCAACATCTCATCCAAAATTGTCAGAACGTAATTATAAAAATCAGCAAAACTGTCAACATTAGCAATCGATGAAAAATTAATTCTACGTCTAATTTCATCAATATTAAACCTTTCACGATGGTGAATCCTAATTTCAGGATTTAACCCGTGACCAAGCTGTTCATTATCAAGTTCATCATCAGAAATTAGCTCTATTTTGTTAATTTGATCGGTATTCTGTGAAGGTTGAATTTCTGGTTGACTGATATTAGATGGGTCTATTGACATTGGAGGATTGCTGTGGTATGTTTCTCTTAGTTTAAGCAGACTCTCATTTAATATTGTAAGACTTTGATTCAGATTATAAAGCAAATCTTGAGACAGTCTGTTTTCAGGAATACTTTCAACAGATGAGGGGTTTTGCAAGTTGTACTCTGGGGTTAATGCCAAATTTTCATTCAAACGATTAACAGCATCAATTAAATCTTGACTAATTTCAACAGACTGCAGGTGCTCATTTAGGTTATTTTGTAATATTAACAGGCTTTCTTTTAGGTCATGGAAGATGTCATGTTCAGATTGTTGAGAGAGCTGTAGGTTTTGACTATCATTTGGCTGTGTATCAGGTATTCGATTTCATTGAGGGGTTGCGGGGGTCAACTTTCATTCAGCTGGTTAATAGCATTGATTAAATCAGGGTTTATGTCGACAGGATCGTTTAAGCTATTCTGTAATCTTAAAAGGCTTTCATTTAGATCACGGAAGACATGATGTTGAGACGACGGTGCGTTTTGACTAAGATTTTGACTATGCATTAGGTTTTTGATTTCAATTTGGGGTTCTGAGGTTAAACTTTCATTCAAACAGTTAACAGCATCGAGTAAATAAGGGTTCAGAGTTGTGCATGAGTTGTGTTGACCATTTCTAACTGAACAGTTATTAGGTTGAGCCATGATAATCACGTAAGTCTCTAATCACAGATAGTGTAAATGTTACAAATTGTGTTAAAGAATCAAGATTGTTATACAACGCTCTACCAAAACGTCCAACTGAATCATTTTCATATGCTTCTTCAACTTGCCTGATGGCAGAAAAGATGTTTTCTCTTTGCTCAGAGAATCTGATCATCGTCTGTGAAAGACATCCATGTAGCTGTGGCAACTCTTGAGTTTCTTGTGTGTCATCTTCTTCTTCGGTATCGTCTATATGGATAACTGTATAGAAAATAAAAATGTAGAGTCAATATTTTAGTTGAAAGATATGTGAAAAAGGGTAACAAGATTACAAGAAAAAAAGAATGATGTAACTATGTGGTAGCCCATGTGGATAAGGTACTGGACTCTGGACCAGAAGGTCCAGGGTTCAAATCCCACCTCTGCCAAGCTGCCACTGTTGGGTCCTTCAGCAAGACCCTTAACCCACAATTGCTTGGACTTGTATCAATTGTAAGTCGCTCTGGATAAGGGCGTCTGCTAAATGCTGTAAATGTAAATGTAATAAATGGGGTATTGTGATAAAGGCAAAGATCATTAGAGAATTATAATTAACTCACCATCAGTCTCAAATCGAGAACTCTGATGTAAATCTTCATAACAATCACTGATCTCAGTAGTCTCGTCCGGTATAATTATAACATCGTCTGTTACATAGAATAAGACACATGTCAGAGACCGATATAAACGAATGTTTTTTTTAATTATTTATTTTTATCTTTACAAAATATTAACACAAATATGTTGACTTACCCTGGTCGTCATACAATGACCTGTGAGGAATAGCTCTGCTTGAGGTATTACGTTATGACCCTAAAATACTAAGTTTGAACATCAGTCTTTTTAAAAGTAAGTATCACCTTTTTCTATATTTGTATTTTATTACTTATTTATTTATTTAAATTTATTTATTTAAATTTAGCTGTTAAAAATTATGTAAACAATCTGTGAATACTATTTTAAAAGTGACAATGCTTCAACTTGGGTACAATTATACAAGTTAAACTATATAATAATAAACATATCAAACTTTACCTATATTAGAGGTGCATAACCAGTGTTGTGCCAGTTCACAGCTTTTCTGAACTAGTTCAAGTTCAGGTCATACATGCTCAAAGTGAACAGTTCACATTCAAAGTTCACAATTTTAATTCTGAACTAGTTCAAAGTTCAGTTCATTTTACTTTTTTCGTGAGATATTCAAATAAATACTTTTTTTCACACTACAAGCTAGAAATCACTATACGTTCTTGAAACTGCTCATTGTAGACATTTGCTCATGACACTGCAATTGTGTACGCGGCGTTGCTATGCCTACCCCGCTCTGCTGCAATTCATCACGGGTAACGTCGTGCGGAAGCCAGTATGTTATTAACCAGCCAGTATGTTAACTATTCTCAGCCGGACACTACGACTTTTTGGCCCGCAATGCCCCCCCCGCATTGCGCCACACAATTGTCAAAACCCATTTCTGTCTTGGTGATACATGATTTAATTTAAGCGGCACCAGCGGAGAATAATACAGGAAGGGAGGAAACTTGTCTTTCTATCATTGCCGTTTTTCAAAAGAGAAAACAGATGTCACTCAGTTTTCAATGGAAAACAATTTCCAACGTTCATTTACAGTGATGTCTGCCGTTCATGACACATAATGTGAACTAATTCACGTTCAAGTTCTTTATTAAAAAATGTGTTGCGTTCAGTTCAACGTTCACGAAAAAATGAGCGTGTTCAATGAACGCGTTCTTTTGAACTCGTTCACGCACAACACAGTGCATAACATGTACATGTTCTGCAATACAACGATGTATATTTTAAAATATTGTTTGTATAAATCCTAAATTGACTTAACTGTTATATACTAGCTAATATATTAACAACAATATATTAGTTATTTCAAATGTTAATAAGAAAACTATACGTCTTACCATTTGAGAAGGCCATGGCGGAAGAAGTCTTTTGTGAAGATTCTTCTTCTTCTTTAACCTTTTAGAGTCAGAGAGGTTTTATTGTCATTTCAGCTACATACAAGTACATATTGAAACGAGACAGCGTCCTCTAGGATCACGGTGTAACACGGTACAAAAAAGTGCAAGACGATACAAAACAGTGCAAAAACAACAATAAATACAAAAAATGCTATAAGAAAACTACAAAATATATTTCTACGTATCACTAATCTAAACAAGTAATTAGAAGACAGGACTAAGCCAAGTGTTAGTACATGTTGGTGAATAGATGGTATAATGGTTCGTAAAGTAGTGACATGTACATTAGCAGCGTAAAATTGGCAATGCAAATAAGGTGCTCTAAAACGTGAGAGTGCAGAAATGCAAGTTACACAGTCAATACAGTTTATTTTATTTTATTTTTATTTTTTTTATGTGTGACAGCAGAAAATTTCCGGAGGAATTTGTTAATTTACAGAATTGAGGAGTCTAATTGCTTGAGGAATAAAACTATTACACAGTCTGCTTGTGTTAGTCCGGATGCTGCGGTATCGTCTCCCAGACGGGAGCAGAGTAAAAAGTCCATGTAATGGATGGGTTGGATCATCCACAATGCTGAGAGCTTTGCGGATGCAGCGGATGTTAAAAATGTCCGTAAGAGATGGAACAGCGACCCCGATGATCTTTTCAGCTGTCTTCACTAATTGCTGGAGAGTTCTGCGGTCCGACGCAGTACAATTTCCGAACCAGACAGTGATGCAGCCGCTCAGGATGCTCTCGATTGTTCCTCTGTAGAACGTGGTGAGAATTGGGGGTGGCAGATGAGCTTTCCTCAGTCTTCTCAAAAAGTAGAGACGCTGCTGTGCTTTCTTGGTGATGGAACTGGTGTTGAGGGTCCAGGTGAGATTCTCCTTCAGAAGCACACCGAGAAATTTGGTGCTCTTGACGATCTCAACAGATGAGTCGTCGATGTGCAGTGGGGAGTTATCCCTTAGTGTCTTTCTAAAGTCAATGACCATCTCTTTGGTTTTATCCACGTTCAGAGACAGGTTGTTGACCTGGCACCAGTCCGTTAGATGTTGTACCTCCTCTCTGTACGCGGAGTCATAGTTGTTGCTGATGAGTCCCACCACAGTTGTGTCATCTGCAAACTTAACAATAGAATTCGAGCTGTGCATTGCTGTACAGTCGTGTGTAAGCAGAGTAAACAGCAGTGGACTCAGCACACAGCCTTGGGGAGCGCCGGTGCTCAGTGTGGTGGTGCTGGAGATGTTCTTACCGATCCGGACGGACTGAGGTCTCTCAGTCAAGAAGTCCAGGATACAGTTGCAAAGAGAGGTGTTCAGGCCCAGCATGCTCAGCTTTCCAATTAGATGCTGAGGAATGATGGTGTTGAATGCTGAGCTAAAGTCTATGAACAGCATCCTGACGTAAGTGTTCTTTCTGTCCAGGTGTGTAGAAGCCAGGTGAAGTGCAGTGGATATGGCGTCGTCCGTTGAGCGGTTAGGACGGTACGCAAACTGCAGTGGGTCCATGGTGGGAGGCAGTAGGGTCTTAATATGTCTCATGACTAGTTTCTCGAAGCACTTCATGATGATAGGCGTGAGTGCTACGGGACGATAGTCATTGAAGCATGACACAGATAACTTCTTTGGCACGGGTACGATGGTAATCGTCTTGAGGTATGTTGGAACGATGGCGCTGCTCATGGAGATGTTGAAGATGTCAGTGAATACATCTGCCAGCTGGTCTGCACATCCTTTGAGCACTCTGCCAGGAATGTTGTCTGATCCAGAAGCCTTCTGTGGGTTAACTCTGTGTAGAGTTCTCCTCACATCTGCTGTGGTAAGACGAAGCACCTGGTCGTCACAACTGGGGATCATCTTCTTCGCCAACATGTTGTTCTGCGCCTCGAACCGAGCGTAGAAGTCATTCAGCACATCTGGAAGGGAGTCATCACTGTCACAGGCGGGTGGAGTCGTCCTGTAGTTGGTGATGGCCTGGATGCCCTGCCACAAGCGTCGTGTGTCACCGCTGTTCTGGAAGTGGCTGTGGATGTTCTGGTCGTGTGCGCGCTTTGCTTCTCGGATTGCCCGGGACAATCTGGCTCTCATTGTTCTCAGAGCCGGCTGGTCACCTGCTTTAAAAGCAGAGTCTCGGGCCCTCAGCAGTGCACGCACCTCTGGAGTCATCCACGGCATCTGGTTGGGTCTGGAAGTGATGGTTCTGGTGGTAGTGACGTCCTCAATGCATTTGCTGATGTAGCAGCTCACTGAAGTCGTGTACTCCTTTAGATCAGTGTAATCGCCGTATGTTGCAGCCTCCCTAAACATGTCCCAGTCAGTGCACTCAAAACAGTCCTGAAGAGCAGAGATGGATCCTTCTGGCCAGGTTTTCACCTGTTTCTGTACAGGTCTGGAGCGCTTGACGAGTGCTTTGTATGCTGGAATTAGCATAACAGAGATGTGGTCTGAGTACCCGAGGTGGGGGCGGGGCTCCGGCAACGTTCGTGTAAACATTATCCAGCGTGTTCGCTCCTCTCATAGCAAAGTCCACATGCTGATGGAATTTAGGAAGAACAGACTTGAGATTTGCATGATTAAAATTCCCAGCGATAATAAACAGTCTGTCTTGGATGAATGTTCTGCAGTTCGCTGATGGCTCTGTAAAGATCACTCAATGCTTCCTTCGCGTTCGCACTGGGCAGAAGATACACCGTGACAATAAGCACGCTGGTGAATTCCCGTGGTAAATAAAAAGGTCTGCGTCTAAAAACAGCAAATTCCACCATTGGAGAACAGTACGCCACAACAAGCACAGAGTCCTTGCACCATTCGGTGTTAATGTAAACACAAATGCCTCCTCCTCATGTTTTACCGGACTGAGCTGCATTTCTATCTTCATGATACGATGCTAGCCTGTCTAGCTGAATGGCACTGGCACGTGTTAACGCACCGCCATCTTTACTTACAAACTTACAGGTAGAATGTCAAGTTTCAAAATGACTAAGGAGACCCTACAAGCTTTTATAACTCTGTGTGTGTGTGTGTGTGTGTGTGTGTGTGTGTGTGTGTGTGTGTGTGCGCATTTTGGGGCAAGGAAGGGGGTACTGACCCTAGACTTATCTGATTTTTCTCCCTATTCACTCATAAGACAATGTTACAATCGTGAAAGTTTAAAATAGAGGGATTAGCTGTCATATAAATAATAATAACAGTTAGCAGTTTAACAAAATAAAAGTTTAAGTGATTAAAAATAATAAAATGTTCAGTGAATATGACTAATGAAGTACAATCCTGTCATAATGATGCACAGCATGCACCTGCAGTCAAATAACTATACAACTAACAACTAGCCTACAACGTGTTACAACACCAAGTTAAGAGAATTTCAAACTTTTTGTTTTCATTACCACAGTTTATATTGAATGCTTAACATGTATATAAAGGGGAGAAAATTTGTATTGCACATGCGTAAACATAGTTACCGGAAAACATAGCAGACTTATCAGTCACAGCTGTTGCCCCTTAGCTAAAGGGGCTGGTCAGAACTTATGGATCACAGATGGCTAACAGTTTTTTTTTACTTGTTAAGGGTGTTTCCCTATTCTCAGTTTGGTCAGAGCTTATCGACACTGACCTTACACAACAACCACCCCCCACCAATATGGCACTGCAAAATAGGGCTTCTCACATGTCACAAACATGAAAGATTGTCTTAAGATGAACTGCCATATAATTAATAACGATTAAGCATTTAAAAAATTAAACTAATAAACAATTAAACAATAAAACATTTAAAAATGAAATTCAGAATTCGCTTTTTACACATCACAGGAACTCCCGCCCACCTGTCAAATTTGATGGTTTGGACAAACCGGAAGTCCCGCCCACCTGTCTCATTTGATGGTTTGGACCTGTTATTACTCTCTGTTAACCTCCCCAGGAGTGGTCGCCCAACAAAGATCACTCCAAGAGCAAGGTGTGTAACAGTTGGTGAGGTCACAAAGGACCCCAGGGTAACTTCTAAGCAACTTCTAAGCAACTGAAGGCCTCTCTCCCAGTATTGCCCAGTCCGTCTGTAAAAAACTTAGGGGTCACATTTGATTCAGAAGTCTCCTTTGATGCACACATTAGCAGCCTCTCGAATTGCTTTCTTTCAATTACATAATATCGCTAAACTTAGAAATATCCTCTCTTTTAATGATGCAAAAAAACTTGTTCATGCGTTTATAACCTCAAGGTTGAATTACTGTAACACCTTACTAACTGGATGCTCTAGTAAATCTATAAATCAACTTCAGTTAGTTCAGAATGCAGCTGCCCGAGTGCTAACTCGAACTAGAAAATTTGATCATATCACTCCTGTTCTATCATCACTACACTGGTTACCAGTCAAATTCCGCATTGATTGCAAAATACTTCTTATAACTTATAAAGCTCTACATGGCCTGGCTCCACATTATCTAAGTGAACTCAGAGTTTTACAATCCAACTCGTCTACTTCGTTCGCAGGGTGCAGGACGTCTTTTAGTTCCTAGAATTAAAAAAGTCACAGCCGGGGGAAAGGCTCTCTCATACATCGCGCCCCAACTATGGAATAAACTTCCCACTTTCGTTCGAGATTCAGACACTCTCCAAAGTTTTAAGTCTAGGCTAAAGACATACCTATTTACACAGGCTTTTGACTAGATTTAGACCAGGATGCATGGCTTGGGTCGCTGGGGCCGGAGTCTGGAGTCATGTCTGGCCTACCTGCCTTGTCCGCTAGCTGGGAGTGTCAAGTGGGTGATCTGGCTGAACTGGGCTTCGGTCCTCGTGATCTTGACTCATGCATCTGTTTCCTACCAGTTCTCCTCTTTCTAGCCATGCTGCTATAGCTAATGCTGCCGGGGTCTCATGCTACACATGGCATAAGTGATTGACATGGCAACAGTGACTGTTAATAGACACTGTGCTCTTAATCAATAACTAATTGAATATTCTGTTTTCCCTCCGAGCCCTGTTCCGGTGCCGGGTTCCAGCCCCACACATGATGTTCATCCGCTGCAGCTCCACTCAAGCTGCGTCCGTCATCAGCTCCAGCCCCACCATACCCGGGCCACTTAATGCTGATGTGCATACTTCACATTTTATTCGAACTTTGACTCCATGACTTTAGTTTCACTTTTAGATTTATCATCTACGCCACCCAAGGAGGTTGGGTCCCTTTTTGAGTCTTGGTCCTCCCAAGGTTTCTTCCTATAACACTCAGGGAGTTTTTCCTTGCCTCTGTCGCCCTAGGCTTGCTCAATTTGGGAATGGACGTAGTTATTAGGAGATAATCTAAACTTGTAAAGTTGCTTTGAGACAATGCTCCATTGTAAAAAGCGCTATATAAATAGATTCTTGACTTGACCCTTGACTTGACACTCTCACATTGGCTATGTTAATGTTCATGAGTCCACCATCAGAAGAACACTGAACACCAATGGTGTGCATGACAGGGTTTGCAAGGATAAAGCCACTGCTCTCCAAAAAGAACATTGCTGATCGTCTACAGTTTTGCTAAAGATCACCGTTGGACAAGTCAAAAGGCTATTAGAAGAATGTTTCTGGACAGATGAGACCAAAATATAACTTTTTGTGTTAAAAGAAAAAGCGTTACGTTTGGAGAAAGGGGAAGAAACACTGGATTCCAGCAGAAGAACCTTATCCCATCTGTGAAACACATGGTGGTGGTAGTATAATGGTTTGGGCCTCCTTTTTTGATGCATCTGGGCCAGGGACGGCTTACCATCATTGATTGGAACACGTGAATTCTGATGATATCCAGAGAATTCTAAAAGAAAAATGTCAGGACATCTGTCCATGAACCTGAATCTCAAGAGAAGGGGTGTTCATGCAGCAAAGACAAACGACCCTAAGCACACAAGCCATTCTACAAAGAATGGTTACAGAAGAATATAAAGTTCATGTTTGGAATGGGCCAAGTCAAAGTCCTGACCTTAATCCAATCAAAATGTTGTGGAAGGAACCTGAAAGCGAGCAAGCTAATGTGAGGAAACCCACCAACATCCCAGTGCCTGAAGATGTTCTGTACGGAGGGAGGAAGGAAGAATGGGCTAAAATTTCTCCAAGCCGGCTGTGGCAGGACTGATCAAACAGCTACAGGAAACATTTAGTTGCAGTTATTGCTGCACCAGGGGGGTCACACCAGATACTGAAGGCAAAGGTTCACATTACTTTTGCCACTCACTAATATGTAATAATTGGATCATTTTTTCCTCAATAAATAAATGACCAAGTATAAGTGGTGTTTGCAAGTTTGTTTAACCCTTTAGAATTTTCTATATTTCTACATTTAAATAATGATATAAAACATCATCAGAATTTTCACACAAGTCCTAAAAGTAGATAAAGAGAACCCAGTTAAAAAAAACAAATGAGACTAAAATATTATACTTGATAATTTATTTATTGAGGAAAATCATCCAATATTACATATAAGTGAGTGGCTAATGTATGTGAACCTTTTGTGAACCTGCAACGTTCTTCCAGTAGCCTTCTGGCTTGTCCACGTGATCTTTAGCAGCAATATTCTTTTTGGAGAGCAGTGGCTTTCTCCTTGCAACCCTGCCATGCACACCATTGTTGTGAGATACGATCACAACCTAAGAACAAAGATAAATGATTTCTAACAGATTTCTGTGATATTTTAATTAACGTTGGTAAGGTGTGAAATCGAATTTAATTTGAATGCAAATTATTGTGTTTGCTCACAGAGTGTGGAAATGTTAGAAACATCCAGGGAACAATGCCATTTCACAGCAGATGTATTTCATTTTTTAGTGCAAACTTAATCTCAACAGCGGTTTGCATTCCTTACATCTGCTAACTTTGGCTAGTGATTTCCAGGGGCCGTATTCAAAAAGATTCTTAGTGCTAAGTGTAGCTCCCAGTGAATAAATTCTAAGAAGAATCTTAGAATTGTGGGTGTTTCCCTCTCAAAGTTAGGAGTTGATCCTAGTAAAGTTTTTCATAATGCATCTTAACTCCTAAAAGAGCTTCTAATGTGCAAAACTGTTAGGAGTAGGGAGAAAGGAGTTCTCTTAAGCAGATGAGAAAATGGAGACGAAGCAGAGGAAATGTTCTCCAAACACTGAATAACAGTGAGTTAATCAAATGCTACAGATTAGATCTTGCAGGAATAATGTTTGTGGTTGACCTTGTTAGATATGTGCTTACATCTACCCAGCATAACAATGTTGTAACACCCGAAATGAAAGTTAGATACGGACCAACTTCAAGAGTTAGAGATTAGACACACAGCAATAGATAGGCTACCTGAAAAAAGACACATTTCCTCCAGTTCATCGGCTATAAAAATGATCAGCATTGTAAATACACTCTCAATTAAATGTGTTTTTGTGTGAGTGAGTGAGTGGGTGACAACCAACCACGGTTTTCAAAAGTGCGTCATACCTAGCAACCAGGTAAACCCCGCCTCCTCACTGAGATAAAAGTTCCTTGGTCAGAGCTGCTCTCATATCGCTTTTGAATCACTCTTAAGCTAAACCTTCTAGGTAGGAAGTTTTAAGTTGAGTTGGGAGCTCTCTAGGCACTCTTTTTGGGATTGAGCGTTTGAGGGAACCCACATTTACCAGTGCTTTAGCAATTGATGCTTTGAATAAAAAAAAAAAAGTCTTGAATTGGCTTTCCTGTGCTTCTTGCAGTACGGCATCCATGGTTCACACGGGTTCCTCTAACATCCCTAAGATGATGACTTTGGCCTCTATTCTCATATTTACACCCCAGTGAAGCAAATAAATACGAACATGCATCAGTTGTATTTTCTTTTTATAATTTTCTAATAATTTCATGAGTGCCTATAACTGAACTTATCCAGTATTTAGATATCTTAAAAATTTACTTAAAACCTTTTTTCATTTGCAAATGTATAACTTTTGTGGTGTATGCAGCTAAAAAAGAAATGTTTTAAGAATTTAGCTCCAACTTTAGATTTGTCATTAACTAAGAATACCAGTGGACCAATGACAGCACCTTGTGGAACTATATGACATATTATAATAAAAAATACAGTGGTACCTTGGTTCTCCACCACCTCAGAACATTTCAAATTTGGTTCTTGGCGTGTTTTGACAAGAAAAAATTGTCTTGGTTCTCATGGTTTGCTTGGTACTTGGGGTACTTGCATAAACTTATACGAGTCGAGCCACATGACTCGTTTCAGCCAAAACTCGATTATGATTCAGTACACAGTGATTCAGATTCACAATAGCCCTTCATCAGTGTAGGTAATTTAGAAGAGTCAACCGAAAGGAAAACAACTGAACTAAATCCTCCAGAACACAGGCTGCAGTTAGCAGCTACGCTAGCACCTTGAGTCCCCCAATAGAGTAAGTGTTTAGCTTTTTTTCACTTTCAATTCATTACTCACTAAATTACATTAAATTTTTCAACACTTTATTATAAAATAAGATTTGTGTTAATGATTTTGGCCAACTGTAGGTTAACGTACAAGTGATTTACACAATAAGGTCGGCTCCACTATGATACAGTATAGACTGTATTAAACTCATAGGTTCATATACGTCCTTATGATGGATTTACCATTCTTGCAAATAATGCCTTATACAGTGTGTGGATTTTCTGAGGGTCTGGAACACATTCATTCAATGTACAATTTGTTCGGTACTCGTCATTATCGGTACTCGTCATTATCGGTTCTCGACAAACCTTCTGGAATGAATTAACATCAAGAACCGAGGTACCACTGTAAAAATGAATTAAAACTTGTTCATATAAAAATGATAACATATAATGTATTTACCCAATTAATGAGTCAAAATATTTAACCCATCCACTGAGGGTGCACGGCGATCTTGGTGCCAGTCCCAAGCTTGGATAATTGTGGAGGGTTGCATCATGAAGGACATAGTGCCTGTTCCTACAAATTCAATATGCAGATCAAAATGAGCCCCTATGGTGACCCCTGATGGGGGCAGCTGACAGAAGTAAGTACATTTAATTAAAAATATATAATTGCTGTGTTTTAACCCACTGTTTTAATCTCATTCATGTTTTATTTTTATTATTGCTTATTTTATAAAACACATTTACTTTGCTCTTCAGTGCCTTTTACTTTACTAATCAGCATTTGAATGTGGCGCATCAGTAAGCCGCAAGAATTATCCATTAACTCTGTAGCCTATTTCCTACACTTAATTATATTAACATATAGAAAAGAGTCGTACGATTATATCCTACACTGTTCTTCAAGCACTGTTACACATTCTCATTAGGACGTTTCCTCAAAACACTTTTCCTGAAGCTATATAAAGCCTTTTAAAGCTGACCCTCAGTGCAGAGCAAACTGTTCATCTGCTAGTTCTGCTCACATTGCTACTGCTGTCCTGCTCATCAAGCTCTATGATTTTAGGCTGATATTAAATGATTCTGTAATCAGATTAACCAAGGATGTGCATTCAATCATAGTTCTCCCTCTGGCTCATGCTATAGGGAAGAAAATTAACTTGTTACTATTATTACAAGTAATAGAATGTGGGCTGGCTAATAAGCCTCTGTCGTTCCTACTCACAGATTAGTCTTCACTGATTAGCACTTCACAGATTAGCGTGGGGACAAAATATCCTGGCATTCTTCATTACAGCCTCAGTTGTTTTAAAAAGTGGATCTTTTTAGACAAGTACCTATTTTGTTGCCATTGCCTGATTTGTGAAGGTCAGTGAATTTTGTGTCATTCAATTTGTGTATTCCTCTAACATCCCTAAGATGATGACTTTGGCCTCTATTCTCATATTTACACCCCAGTGAAGCAATGGATGCTCATTCCTAAACAGTTAACTAAAGATTTAAATACGAACATGCATCAGTTGTATTTTCTTTAATAATTTTCTAATAATTTCAGGAGTGCCTATAACTGAACTTATCCAGTATTCAGATGTCTTAAAAATGTACTTAAAACCTTTTTTCATTTGCAAATGTATAACTTTTGTGGTGTATGCAGCTAAAAAAATTTTTTTTTAAGAATTTAGCTCCAACTTTAGATTTGTCATTAACTAAGAACACCAGTGGACTAATGACAGCACCTTGTGGGACTCCATTTTGTATGATTTCACAATTTAAAGTCAAATTAAATTTAGAGTCAAAGCATTGTTGTTTTTAAGTAAAGATAAGATGACCTTTAATTATCCCACAAAGGGAAATTTGAGTTGTCAAAGCAGCAAGAGGGGTAAAATAATATACAGGGAAAGCACTACTAGTGGTGTATAAAATATAGAAGTATTAAAATTTTAATATGTACAAGCAAATGTATATATGGAGTAAACTATAAAATAAGAACTATAATACATAAGTTACAACTTATGAAGTCTGCTCTGGCCTTGTACAGTACCTGTGTGTTTTCTGACCAGTCTAATCTATTTTTTAGTGAACACCCAGGTCTTTATAAGTGTCCACGATCTAAATATCCATTCCCTGGATGTTCACTGGTTTAAGAGAAGTGGATTTCCACCACCAGCTCATTTGGTTTTTACTCGTATTGATCTGGAGGCAGTACTCCCTGTACCTTGTACTATCATCATTCATAAAGTACCCGACAATAGCAGAGTTGTCTGAGAATTTCTATAAGTGGCAGTTTGTTGAGTCATGGGTTAAGTCCACAGTGTAGACGGTGAAAAGGCATGGAGTTAGTTTTATCCAGTTTTTAATCCTGGAAAAACTGGAAGCAAGATGGGATTATTTGCTGCATAGGGTGCGAGCCCATCAAAGCACATTCCGAAACCCACATGAACAGGCCAAGCTTTGCACTCCATGCCCCTGGAGCTATGTGGGACACAAAAATGTGTAGAATCACCATGTCTGCTCCCTTTAAGTCCAAATTAAGCTGTTAGTCTACCTATTGAGATAGGAGTAGACCAATATTGGGCATTAACCAGGAGTCACTGATTTAAATCTGGTAGCTGTCGCATTAATCTTTTGTTCTGTATGGGAAATCTTTCAGCACTAATCTATGCCCTCTATTGATTCATGTTGCCCAGATCTGTCCTTGTCACTGCATTCTCTTTTTGCTGCATTCTATCAGAAGCCCAACTATCTTTTAGCCCTAGGTTCCTCTGAGAGGGTGTGGATGATGAAAATTTGAGGTTTGCTTGATTGCCCTGTGTGAGGCAGTTCTCACTCACCTGGTTTCCATCAATTTCAATTTGCCACCCCATTGCTTTCTGGATTGTATATTCACCGCTCCTAGATGTTTTAAATAATGATGCGAAGAGACGTGGCCCTGCATCAACGTTGGGGGGAAGAAAGATACATATTTATCATAAATTTCTCCTTCACTCGCTCTTCCTCCATCTTTTATTTTATGAAATTCCGTTAGTCACCTCCAGGCAGGCATTTATCATTTATCATCTTCGCCTCACTCACTCTCACACTTATCTACACTGTCTGA